>KL647289.1:2099351-2129775 GCA_000727475.1 Sarcocystis neurona | reverse complement strand
CTGCTGCTGCGACTGCTGCTGCTGCTGCGACTGCTGCTGCTGCTGCGACTGCTGCTGCTGCTGCTGCGACTGCTGCTGCTGCTGCGACTGCTGCTGCTGCTGCGACTGCTGCTGCTGCTGCGACTGCTGCTCGTGCTGCGACTGCTGTTCGTGCTGCGACTGCTGCTGTCGCTGCTCACCCATAGTTGTGACTCTCGAGGGGTCGGCGCTCGGCGCCACCTCCTCGTCGTCGAGGAAATAAGGCTCGTACCACTGCCACAGCTGCATCACCCAAACAGCCAGCAGCAACAGCAGCAAATGATCCGCAACAGCAGCAGCAGCAAAACGTCAGCGGCAGAAGCAGCAGCAAAACCTCGGCAGCAACAATGTGTACTTGACCCCGCAGTGAAGGATACGGGCCAATAGCAACAACAAAAAGAGCTGGTCCGTCCGCGAGTGCACCAGCAGCACCGGAGTGCTCGGAGCAGTAGCAGACCAGCCAGCAGCAGCGTAGCAGCAGCAGATGTGGGGACGCTGTAACACCAGCCAGAAGAGCAGAAGAACAACACACCGCCGGCAGCAGGAACGGAGCCACGGCCGCACACTCAGTTGCAACAGCAGCAGCAGAAACGTGGACGGCAGCGGTCGCAAGTGGACCCCACAGAGGAACAGCGGGACTAGACACGGTGAAGTTCCTCTAGCACCAGCACCAGCGTCACCACGGCGAGAGTATCTGCAGCACAGCAGCAGAAATAGCCCCTAGACGCGCGGTGCCCACCACCAGAAGCAGAGAGCGTCGGAGAACTAACAAAAGCACCAGGGTTATCGACGGTTCTCGCAGCACTCCTTGCAAGGACCGCGCCGCAGCACGGTCAGCAGCACTAGCAGCAGAAGCAAGACTAGCAGCAGCAGGAACAGCAGCAGCAATTTGTTAACAGAGAAAACTGCCAGCAGCTGCAAGGGATACTCAAGACAGCAACAGCGGGACGTGCGGCGCCCATCCAGCAGTCACAGCTGCGTCCAGATACCAGCAGCAGCTTGCCACATATACGGAAGCAGAAGCGAGAGCCATATGCACCGGCCAAATGCACCGGCACAATATCAACAGACAGCTGAAGAAAGTCCAGCAGCCAACGCAGGAGCAAACGCAGCAGCAGTCCACCAGCAGCAGCAGAACAGCAGCAGCAGCAGAACAGCAGCAGCAACAGTTCAACAGCAGCGGCAGCTCACCAGCAGCAGCAGTTCAGCCGCAGCAGCAGAACAGCATCAGCTAAGAAGTACCTTCTCTGGGGGATGCACGTAGCGGAGATAGAGGAAACCGGTGCAGCGAACGTAGGGGGAGTCTGCGTTATCAAGAAGCTGCTCCACCTGCAGCAGCAGCAGCGAGGCGATAAAGCAGCAGAAGCAGCATGGGCTCCAGATATAAGAAACTCTACAGGAGATTCTCCCGACGGCGCCGCGACGCCGTCACACAGCAACAACAGCAGCGGCAGGGACCCTTTGTAACAGCAACAGCAGCAGTAGTAGCAAAAGCGTCGGCGAGCCGTCAGACAGCGGCAGCAGGCCGCAGTGACGCCAGCGGGCTACATCCGCAGCGTCGGTATCACCAGCAGCAGGAGATGCAGCAGCAGTCTCCCACACCGGCAGCAGCGTTAGCAGACAGCCGAACGTCGCAGGCAGCACCGGCACGAAGGCCCCCTTGCACGCCACAGAAGGGCCCGGTACGAGGAGCTGCGGCCCGACAGTGGGGCAGAAGCAGCAGCAGCAGCAGCAAGACGCAAAAAGGCGGCAGCAGGAAGAGCAGCAGCAAGCGCCACTGCCCCGACCCGCAGCAGCCGCAGTACCAAGGAAAGCAACACTGCTACGACCAAGCAGCTCCAGCAGCGCGGCGGCAATAAAAAGTAGCAGCATCAAGCAACAGCAGTGTCGCGGGACGGCAATGTGCGGGGTCTTCTCGACGTCAAGCAACCACATGTCGCTTCAGGCTTCTCTCACAAGTCGTACTCACATATACAAACATACCGTATACGCATACACATACAGACATATATAAATACATAATGTGTATCTATACACATATACGGATATAGGGATATACATACATATCTGTAGACACGCACACATATACAGACACACATGCCGTAGCCGCCTCGTGTCTTCATAGTGCTTCCACGCATATGGGGATGCACGCACGTCTGTCAGCTACAGACAGAGGACGCAAGTCGACTTATTAGTCGTGGACATCTGCAGCTATTGAGCAAGAAACCGCGATGAAAAGAGGACACTGCTGGGACTGGCGGTGGGCCCAAGTCGACAAGCGGGGAACGCAGAAAGCGGCTCGTCTACAGAACTGGGACACACGAAACCTACGAGAACACGTTCGTCTCAAGAAAAAGACACACACGAGGGAAAGGAACATCGTCCTCAACATCGTATGTATGTGTGCTTCAAAGAGAAGCGGATATAGACAGACACGAGAGGATAGGAACGTCGCTCTCTGCATTGTAGAGAAAAACATGCACGTATGCGTTCTAGGACGTACGCAGGCTTCCACGTCATCTTTGAAATTGCAGGCTGAAAAAGACGCAAACGTGCCAGTCTCTATATGAGGGAGACGAGGACGCCGGAGTAAGACAGAAAAAGGAGATTCGTACATGCAGGAGGACAGAACGGAGCAGATATATCCTCAGGCACGTTCAAAAATTCACTCCATATACATCTCTCTCTCTACAAATATGTAGATGTACACACACTTATACCTACAAACCTGCAAACGCGCCCGTGTACATACTTATGCAAACACATATATATATATATATATATATATATATACATATATATTTATTATGTATTTATATGTTCATATATATATATATGCTTGTGCATATACATTTATATATGTATACGCAGGAGCATATGAATGTGCACAGGTTCTTGTACATATACGTATGTGTAGCTCTCTAGTACATACATACCTACACACACCTATATATATGTCCACACATGTGCACTCACACGTCTGCCAATGTCCACCCGTACACACTTATACATATATATGTATATATATATATGTGAGTATCCTGGAACGTGCACAGTCCCCTACACATATACACATGTACCTGTCTGTACATATATACGTGTGCAAATACATATAAACCTGCCTATGTACCACTGTATACACTTACACATTACATATATCTATTTATGTATGTGCGCATATATATGTATATATATGCTCACGAATGCGCACACGTCCCTATACACATATGCGCACGTATCCGTTTCAACGTGTACAGCTGTACAAATACACATTAATATATATATATATATATATATATGTATGTATCCCCACAAACGTATACACGTATATAAACATGTACACACAAATGTATAGATGGCCATCTCGGCAGAGACGAACCTCCTCTGTAGCGACGGTAGGGTACCTGCGTGCGTCTATTGTTAATCTACGTGCCTCTGCCAAGAGGAACATGTACGCAGATATACACAGGTCCACAACACAGCCACATACACGTACACGTACCGCAGAAAAGGTAGTCTTCTTCTCACCAGTATAACTATACGGACATACAAACACATATATACACACACATATATACGTAAGGATATCGCAGAAAAGAAGTATCTTCTCTTCACCACATTAACTCTACGGACACACAAATACATACATGTATATATAGAGACAGAGAGAGAGAGGCACATATGTAGGGATATCCCAAAATACGTAATCTTCTTCTCATTAACATAACTACGCGGACAACCACAGACACCCCCACCCACGCAGAGGCACGCACGTACACGTATCGCAAAGTAAGTGAACTTCTTCTCAAAAATACTCCGACGACCTGCAAACACATACATACAGAGACACAGACATACATATGTATCTCTACACACGAACAAATTCACTTCCCTTTCCCTGCTGCCTTCCCCCTTCCCTCCCCTCCACTCCGCGTAGACAGGCGTGACTGCCTGTCCCCTCGCAGATGCCCCGGAGCCCGAGGGAGACCGACTTCTGCATGTGCGGACGGGTGCACGACTCTCTGCAGGACGGGCAATCGACACACGTCTGCACACCGGTGCAGCAGGGGGAGAGCGAGAAGAGAGACACCGAAGAAACCCTTCCACGTATGAGAGGAGAGGAAAGGGTAAAAAGATCTGCGTGTCTTACCTGTTTAGTCGTCAGCTTCATCGTAAAAAGTTTGTATAAACAGCAGAAAAGTGTCGAAGGCGCACGCGAAGAACCGGAGCAATATGGCTCCGCGTGGTGGGCGTACTGTACGATCTCCTCCACCACCTCGGGGACGGTCTTTAATTCATGGAGGGACTTGAAGTACTCAGACGCCAAGATGTTTGCTGTCGGGACACACCAGCAGGCCCTCGCAAAATCACGCAGATAACCGCAGCCGCCTTGCAGAGCAAAACAACCTGCTCGCTACGCGAGCAGCCCATTACATATACATACGTACATATGCACGTGTGTGCATACATTCGTGTGAGAGGAAAGACAGAGAAAGGGCCCTCGTGGCAGCTGGCTGTTTTGTGCGTAGCCAGAAAAAACACACGTCTCAAGGTGGGTGGCTGCGGAGATCCAAGAACGTCGGCTTGCATGTATTTGCAGGAGCGTGTACTCAGGTGGGGGGGGCTCTTTATCAACACAGAAACCACAGCGGCGCGCTGCCACTTCTCTAAGACTCTGGGCCTTCCCCGTCTGCACATACGCACACGAACACATACAGACAAACAGACACAGAGATAATTACACATACGCGAATTGATACTACACTTGCATGCGCACCCCGTCCCAGAACGGCTGACAACTGTTGGTGCAGCAGCTGCTGCTCCGCTAGCCCCAGATACATCGCACAGAGACGCAGACGTAAAGAAGTTCAGGTGTATGTACACTCGGACGCAGCTACAGGAGGCAAGACGTACGTGGCTGGCACCACTTCTGTTGGCGTCTATCTAGAAAATACGTACATGCGCGACAAATGCAGCGACACCCCTAGCAGGCTTTGCAGGCCCAAGCACGCTCGCAGCAATATGCACACCTGCACTTACGAACATATATGTGTGTATATATATATACATACGTATACTCATGTACGCACATATATATATATATATACGCATACATATACAGACACATTCGTCTCTCAAGAGACGACAGCGTGGCACGGAAGGCGGCCGAACACATCACGTACAGACAACAGACACAGGCACACACGACCGTCTACAGGTGCCTACGTATACGTCCATATATATATATATATATATGTGTATGGACGAGAGAAAGAGAAGCTTACATATATATATATATATATATGCAGGAGGGGTCCGGTGTACGTACGACACAGAAGAGGGTTGCGGTTATATATGCTACGTCGCTATACGTACACACGTGGAGATATACACTTGTGCCAACTTGGGCGTTCGTAAACATCACGAGAATTGACGTTCTATAGAGCACATATCGATGGACACATTCACGCAGACACGGGTGTACGTACACCACAAGGGAGAACGGATATTGTATGTTTCGGTTTGTATATGCAGAGTACGTAGACGCAGGTTGACTTTGACGTAAGCATACGTAAAACGGACGTTGTGCATATATACGTAGACGCACGGGCATCTATCTGTGTAAGGAGGGCTATACGCAGAAGCGAACTCAGGTGTAGGTACGCCTCAAGAAGGACGACACTCTAAATGCAGACATAAAAGAAGGTGGATCTTATCTACGTACGCATGCAGAGCTATGCATACGGAAGGAGAAGCGAGTGTACGTACAGCTCAAGAAAATGACCTTCCATATGTAAACGTAGAGAACGGCGGCTCTAGCTACGTCTTCATGTAGAGGTATGCATACGCAAGCGGTCTCGGGTGTACATACACCTCAGGAGAATCGACGTTTTATATACCACTGTAGAGACAGGTGGGTCTATTACGTCCACATCCAGTGGCGTGTATGCACAACTAGAATCGGGTGTACATACACCTCAAGGGAAAAAGTGCCCCGTATATATGAATGCAGAGAAAGATGTGTTTATCTACTTCCACCGGGGGAGGGATGCATAGACAGCCAACTTCTGGTGTACGTACACCTCAAGAGAGAATTGACGTTGTATGTTGTACTGTCGGTCATTTCCAACATATTTCGCTTCTGCACGTCGCCGTCTTCCTGCTGCCGCAGCTCTCTCTTCTGCAAAATTCCCAGCTGCTGCGCAAAGCCTGCAGACCGCAACCGCCCCACAACCAACGTGCTTTCTCTCTGGCATTCACATACACTCGGGCACGTGATCATCCACACACGCGAGCATAGGTGTATTTACCACACATCCACACATATAAAACCGGAGTACATATATACATGTATATATAACTCTAAACACGTATGCACATACGAATACCTCTGCATATATATGCACATAAATGTATGTATAGAGTCAACATAGGCACAGAGTTCAGAGGGCGAGTGTTTAGCAACAGAAGTAGACGCGTGCACTGGCACTTTTTCTCACACATATGCATGTATATATCAGCGTTGTACTACGCAGATCTCTATGAATGTATGTACACCTAGACGCACACGCAGAGACACAAGAGGCTGCAGAGCAACACAGATTTTCCCACTCATGCAGCAGCCGTCGCAGCAGCTGCAGGACCACAGCTCCGGTCCCAGTGTCCCAGCAGCAGAAGCAGCAGCTTCAGCCTCGTGCCGGCAGGAGGACTAGTGACAGCGGCCTTCCGCAAGAGGAACGAGGCAGCACCAGCAGCAGCTCCGGAACTGGAGAGGAAGCGAAGATGAATCGCGGCAACAGCAGCAGCTGCAGTTCCAGCAGCACTCCGAGAGACAGAGGAAACACCAAGAGCCGCAGCTGTGGGACGGCAGCCGTCGTCGGAGCAGCAGCAGTGTGACCAGCGCTCACGCAGCCGCAGCCGCAGCAACGGCAGAAGCAGCAGCAAAACATTGTACCCACCAGCAGGCGGAAGTGCACCTTCCCACCCGATTTAGTCGGCGCAAGAACAGCAGCCGCAGCAGCACCTGTTACTCATGCACGTGTCTAGATACATACGTCTACACAGACAGCCAGAGAGAGATACCGCGGGGGAGATAATAACACAAGCGGGTTTGACGGCCGTCCCCGTCCACAGGTAGATGCCGAGAGACAGCGGGAGTTCTTTGTCAGCCAGAAAATATGAATCAAAGACGAGAACAGGAAGATATGTAACTCCTGCCGCAAGACACACACATACAAACGTATACCCATGGTTACAGACAGACGCAGATACACAGAGGGAGGAAGAAAAGAAGAGATATCGAAAGCTTCAAGAGCGAGACGAGGTAGGACGAAAACTACCTGAATAAGCTGCTTCTCTACACACAGACAGCGATCCATATATATGTGTATATATGTATGTATACATGTATACATGTATATGGATACACGTATACGTATATTATATATATATATATGTGTACAACAGACCAGCGGAAAGACGACGAGCACAAAAAGGGCGCGTTAAATATTTCAGAGAAGCAGACGTATGCACAGAGAGGGAGAGCCCTTTGTAAAGGAAGGTCGAAGACAGACAGAAAGGCGCAGAAAACGCACCAGGAAGGACTCCACACAGACGCAGACGCTGGCCGAGGAACCCAAGCAAGACGAAAACCGACGCCGAAAGATATATACACACGCAGAGAGAGACAGAGCGGGGGGCAGCAAAGAAAAGGACGCCTTAACTGTCTTACTTTTGTACTTGCGGCAAAATTTGCAGTGTAGCTGCGGCTTCGTGTGAAGGTGACAGCGGCTGACCGCTTGCTCCGCCTCCTGCGCTTCCTCCTACGGGGACCAGCAGCACCACCAGCAGCAGGAGGCGCAGCAGCAGCATCAGCAGGAGACGCAGCACCAGCAGGAGGCGCAGCAGCCGCAGGAGATGCAGCAGCCGCAGGAGATGCAGCTGCCGCAGGAGATGCAGCTGCCGCAGGAGATGCAGCTGCCGCAGGAGATGCAGCAGCCGCAGGAGACGCAGCAGCCGCAGGAGATGCAGCAGCCGCAGGAGACACACTAGCAGCAGCAGAAGGCGCAGCAGCAGCACCACCAGCAGAATTCATCCCGTGAGGGAAGCACCGGCGGCAACAGCAGGGGCACGGAGGAAAATAGCAGCAGCAGAATATTGCCGTACTGCCGACGCAGTTGTAGCTGCAGTGGCAGCGGCGAGTGAGACCAGAAGCACAGCAGCAGGACGCGCAGCAGCAGCAGCGGCAGCATCACCCCTACAGATCACAGACGCAGTGACTCCAGCGCGCAGCAGCACGTAAGCAGCACCAGCAGCAGCGTCTCCGTCGCTACCATCACTCTAGAACCAGTAGCAGCCACAGGGTACCCCGTGGAAGGCAGGTAAACCAGCAGAAGCAGCGGCAGCAGCAGCAGCAGACGCAGTCGCAGTAGCAGGAGAAGCAGAAGCAGCTGCAGTAACAGGAGAGGCAGGAGCAGCTACAGAAGCAGCAGACGCAGAAGCAGCCGCAGCTGCAGCGACAGAAGAAGCAGCTGCCACTGCAGCCAAAGAAGAAGCAGCTGCAGCTGCGGCAACAGAAGAAGCAGCTGCAGCTGCAGCAACGGAGGAGTCCGCAGCAGCACGGGTGAGCAATGCTAACGGCACGAAAATAATACCGCCGCTCGCCCACGAGTCGCTGTTGGTGTTCTTGTATGTGTGAGGTACATGGCAGTCGCGCCCCGGCACGGCCAGCATGTCTCCACCGGGGCGTAGAAGCGAATACTACGCTGAATTTTCCAAGCCGTAATCCCACCGCAGTTATTACCATCTGCTGCAGCCTCTAGTGGCGAACGTAACAGTCATCGAGGGAACGGCAACAAACACAACAGAAAGAAAAGCAGCAGCAACCCCCCAGCTTCCCCCTCGCTCTAGCAGCCAGACGGCGCTGCAGACGCAGTGCAGCTGCTCCCAACGTCACTCCGGCAGCCGCAGAAACAGCAGCAGCAGCAGGGCCAGCGACGACAAGACACAGACAGTCCATGCCTTGCGCCAGTGGCAGCGCCAGCAGCAACAGATGCGTCCACGGCAGCAGCAGCAGCAGAAGCTGCAGCATCCACGGCAGCAGCGGCAGCAGCAACGGAAGTAGCAGCGTCCACAGCAGCAGCAGCACCAGCACCAGCACCACCAACAGACGCAGCCGCATCTCGCGCGTAACGAGCGCCAACTGCAGCGCCCGAGCGACGGTGCAATACTGAGGCGCCTCCAGCAGCAGTGTTACCGCAGCATCCCTCCGTGTGAGTCGGCGTATATAATTTGCATGAATTCTCTTATTACACATGCCCTTCAGGTACACCAGCCTACTAATACACGCAGATCTTTCAACCCCTGTCTCTCTCTGCGTATGTATGTGTACGTACGTCTGGAAGCAGCGCAGGCAGCAGCGGCAGCACCAGCAGCGGCGGTGGCGGCAGCAGTAGCAGCAGGAGCGGCAGCAGCACCAGCAGTCGCGACAGCAGCAGCAGCAACACCTGCGACAACAGCCGAGGTCACAGGTGCGGCGTCATTTTTCTTGAACTTACGTCATCTTGCGCAGCAATTGCTGAAGTGGTGCCGAGGTAGTGGGATCCCGCTACTGCTACTGCTGCTGCTGTTGTGTCTGCTGCTGCTGCTGCAGGAAGAGGCCGTGAGGCTCGGACAGCAGTGGCGGGGACGGCTGCAGCGTGGGTGGCAACAGCTGCCGGAGCAACAGCAGCAGCCGAGGGGACGGCAGCAGTAGCTGCAACGCCAACAGCAGCCGCAGGGACCGCAGTAGCCGCAGCAGCAACGCCTATTGCAGGAGAAGCAGCAGGTGCAGCGCCAACGCCGACGACAGGAGGGCGGACACCAGCAGCAGCGACGTGCGGCTGCGAAAGAGCTGCTGCCGCTGCTGCCGCATGAGGAGCAGCGACTGACGCAACAGCGGGGAATCCGCCTCCAGCCCCGAGCAGCCCAGCACCAGCGGCGGCAGCAGTGCCCCCTGCTGCAGCTGCTCCGGCTCCGTAGTAGTAGGACGGCACTGCAGCTGCAGCGTGCATCGCAGCAGAACGCAGCAGACAGGTAGCACTACCAGTGTGACACGTGTATCTACGGACCCACACCACAGCAGCAGCCGAGAAAGGCGGCCATATGCCGCCCGTCGTCCCCCCGCAACGCGGCCAAGAGCAGACGCACGCGCGCAGGGCGGCAGCAGCAACAGGAGCACCACTGCAAGCCATGCACCAAGAGACGGAGGAGGAGGAGCTGCAGCAGCAGCGGCAGTAGCAAGAGGAGAACCCGAGGTGAGCCAACGCAGCAGCACGCGAACATGCACACGAGGTGTCGTCCAGAAGGCACTGCAGCAGGCTAGGCGGCAGAAGAAGATCCCGCCGCCGCCACAGCAGCAGCAACAGCGCAGATGTACAGAACGAGACACAGCACAGCAGCACGACAGAGAGATAGAAAGAAACAGATGCAGCAGGCAGTCAGCGCCACGCCGCTCTTCACCGGAGCCTTCTACTACCATCCCTCAGAACCTTCTACTACCATCGCTCACTGTTACTCTCTGCACCGTCCGGGCGCTCGAGAAACCGCAGCAGAAGAGAGGGGGATACTCATCTCACGTACGTGACGCTGTGGACGTGCCCGCTCACCAAGTGACACGCCCATATACACACACCCCCACGCATATATATATAGAGTTATGAAGAGAGAGAGACATATATATATATATGCATACGTATATATGTATATACACATATGTATCTCTCTCTCTATATATGTATACTGTACAAAAGCAGACGGGCACGCGTTGAAGTGTATACACACGAAAGTATGTAGGCACACATGTGATGGATCGTCACCAGAAAGTCACATGCAGACAGATCCCCTGTATACACGCCCCAGTGGTGGACGCTTGAAGGCGGCACTCGCGTCTCTACAAGATGGTCCGGGCAAAGGGCAGCAGCAGCACAAGGCGCGCACATGCGGTCTTCAGTTTGGCCTGCAGCAGTGCGGAGGACCAGGCACGCTCAGCGGATCCGTCGCTGGAGAGGACCAGGTCAGCCGAGGTGAGACGCATGCACGGCAGCTGGCCACCTCTCCTACCGCCTCATACGCACGTGGGAAGACGACGTACTCACACGCAAGAGAGACGAGAGGCAAAGGACGGACAGACGAAGATAGACACGGGAGTCTGCAGGCAGCGACAAGGGCCACACATACATCTTCTGCAGAAAGGCATGTGTCCACGGAGCGGGGACAGACAGATACGCAAGACCGCGCCTGCATACGACAACTACATATATACGTAGCTGGCAATGCTGCACAGGAGTGCGTATGGATGTATTTATACGTAGCTATACGTATATATGTAAGTACACGTGCATGCAGGCAGGCAGCCAAGCGCATATACCAGCACGTACCCTCATAAGTAACCATACGTATATATCAAAATACATGCACGTATGCTCCAGCTCAGGCAAGCGCATACACCAGTACGTACATATACAGTCGCACGGTGTATGTATATGAGACGCTTGCGTGGACGGAGCAAGCGATGCGCATGCAGACGGACCCCACAAGAGCGCCTCCTCAGGCAGGAGTGGCGGGACCAGCCCCTGCTGCCCACCGTCGTACACAGGCAAGTGTACGACTGCGTCATCAACCCCCGCCCCTCGCCGCCTCTGCACAGGTTCACGCGACTCGGAGGCGAAGGCGAAAATCCCAGAAATCGAGAAAAAAATGCCAGTTCGACCTCCAGGCACCCGACTGGCGCTACCACGAAGATGAGAGGAAGCAGCAGTGCATCGCCAAGTGACGTGGGGCGTAGGAAGCAGGTGCTACGAAGACACGCAGCGGGGTCCTTCCTCCTCCGCAGCAGAGGCGGCACAGCAGCACCAGCAGCAACGCTCCTGCCCAGCAGCAGACGTGTCGTGTTCACCAGCTACAACGACCTCACAAGTACCTTAGTCACCGCGACGCAGCAGACAAGCCCTGAGTCGCCCTGAACAAGGAGTCACACACACGCTACGTCACTGCGTGTGCGTAAGGGGTAAATAAGAGTGTATGCAAAGCTCTATCTGTATATATTAGCTACGCCTCCATATACGAAGATATATCGCAGCGGCGCCAGCAGCATCGAGGCGAAGGTCCCCGCAGCATTTCCTAGAAAGCCTCGGCGGAATGACGACCTCACAGACACAGCACCAGCTTCAGCGGTTGGGTCGTTTCCCCTGCTGTTGCCGCGGCATGTCTGGGTAGCTACGGTGTCTCTGTGCTGCAGCGCTGTTCTCTGCTGCTGCCGCTGCTGTCCTCCCTCTTGCTGCTGCTGCTTCTTGTTGCGCGCCCCAAGACGCTGTTGCGCGAAGCTGCTGCTGCACCACCCGCCGTCTGCCCCAGCCCTGCCCGAGACTTTTTTGCGACTGTTGCGTCTGCGTGGTCCCCGCCCGCTGCTGTTGCTGCACACGCAACTGCCCGAAGTGTTGCTGCTGCTGCTGTCTACCTGCTACAGCGGCTGTGGACGCTGCTGCTGCTGTGTGGGGCGGGCTGCGATGTGTGCTGCTGTTCCTGCTGCTCCGTGTCCTGCTGTTCCGTCTACTGTTGCTCCTGCTGCTCCTATTGCTGCTTCGGCTGCAGCTTACCAGTGGAGGGTGCAGGGGGAGCGACGCCGTGGGCGGGCAGTGCAGCTGGCTGCATCAGCGGAGGCGCTGACGCGAAGAGAGGAGGTGGGTGATACGGATACATTTACTCGTATTAAAGAGAAAACGAAGCAAAAATAATTAAGACGTCGACTAAAAGGCTCACGAATATCTTCGGGTTGAGTATACGAATACACGTATATACAAACATATAGATATGTATACACTTCTATGTACCTATATATATACATATATCTATATAACCCTACATATATACAAACAGATATACACATATAGCTATATAAGTGACCACACGCGGTGTGCTCTCCTGTATATGAAGAAAGGGAACGATATGCTTCGCATTCGATCATATACACAGAGAGGTCGGTGAGAAGCTACACACATGTACACAAATACATATATACACATGTAAAATATATATATATATAAGCACGCCGTTTCTCCCACTTCCTCTCTGCACCTATATACGTATATTCTATCCTATGCAGATCTCTACATATATAATCATCTAAGTAACACTATATGAAGAAACATATATATATATATATATATATATATATATATATGTTTACAGATGTATTATACGAATGTCGAACAGAGTCATTCCCGTGCGAGTTCAGAAGAAGAACGCAGGCACTCTCGTGGTACTCTCGTGTTCCTTCGTGAAGTGTTCTCGTGTTGCCACAGCACAGCGGAAACCGGCGAAGCCGCGGAGCTGTCTGCGTGCGTCTTCGCGTCGGGTGTCTGTACAGCTGAAGTTCTACAGGAACGACGAATACCGAAGAGACGCCGAATTACGGCAATAGGGCCGACAGGGAGAAAAAGTCACTGCGGCAACTGTCGCGCGTGACAGACAAGACAGCACCAGTCGACGCCGCGACAAAAACGCCGAAATGCTCTGGCACGCGGTGTACGTACACCTGACGACCCCGACGGTGCACTTCAGTTCACGAAATGATGTCTGAGTCATGCAGAAATGAGGACGAGAAAGAAGACAGGCATGAAGAGAGATGCAGATTAAAGGAAGTGAACAGCAGCTACAGACAGGAAGCTGCCGAGGACGCACAGCTGCAGACGATGACGTGACGCCGCTGTGCGCCGGTGTACGTACACCGCAGAAAAACGCAGCCAAGTCAAATCCCCATCTCACAGCACCACCGGAGGACTCAACAACACACTTGACGTACCCCAGGAAGTAGAAGACAGCACACATATACATACATGCGAATGACTCACAATATACATACATGTGTGTACGCACCTATATGGGGGAGCGCATATATATGTGAATATACACATATATATATATATATATGTACATACCGAAATATTCGTTTACACAAAAGTGTACGTGTGTATGTCCAGGGTGTGGATGGCGTGACTATACACAGACATGTACGTAAGGACAGACTCGGGCGCAGGTACGCTCAAAGTACATACATACGCAAATGTATGTATGTACGTATAGGTAGATACAGAGGTAGTACACGTTGTAAACGGCCACACGCAGTGACGGGAGGGTCCGGACATGCCCTCCTGAAGGAATAAGCGGAGTCGGAAGTACAGCAAAAAACTGATGCTGCATATATAGATATATACGTATATAGGAGTTTATATACGAGATGCCAGCGAAGCATCCGGGTGGCGTGTAGGGGCATGTGCTGCGGCGCGTTCGGTTGCTCTGCTGCAGCTCGTGGTGCTGGTCCAGCCGCTCGCTGGCAGCGGCGGAGAGTGTAGCTGGAGCAGCCGCTGCTGTAGCAGCCCTCGCGAAGTCGCTGCTGCGCGTGGGGTCAGCAGGGGCTGCTGCTGCTTTGTCGGCGACGCTTTCTGCTGCGGGCTTCTTCTGCTGACCGCTGCTGTCCAGGCGGACTTGCTGCTGCAGTTGTTCTTCCGAACTGTTGCAGCTGCTGCGATCTGCAGCGCCTCCTGCTGCTGCATGAAAAACGCCTGCTGCTGAAGCTGCCCCACCTAACTACTGTCACTGCTGGCTTTGCTTCTCAGGTAACAGACTACTGTTGCGCTTCCTCCTCCTCCTGCTTCTAACGTAAACTCTTCCTGTCCCGGCTGAGTTCACCAACTCTGGCGGACGGCTCCTGCTGCACCAGCGGCTACCGCTGGACTGTTGCTGCTGCGACTGCCACGGCTGCCACTGCTGCTGCGGGGTCCTGGTGCTGCTCTTGTCGTCATACTGTCGCTCTTCTTCTTGCTGTTACTGCTCTTGCTGCTGTTGCTCCGGATACTTCCACTGCTCCCGCTGCTGCTGCCGTTGTTTCTGCGTGTTCTACGGCTCGAAGAGGCTGCAGCTGCTGCAGCAGGACGCAGCTGTCGGTCTGCGCCGTTGCCAGCGTGCAAGCTACTATACTACCAAGCAGCCCTTTCAGAAATTTCATCGAGGAGAACGAGCGAAAGCCGTTGCAAGCAGCTCTGGCTGCTGCTAGTAAACTACTAAATTGCTCAGCTAGCGAACCAGCTGCTGCAGCTACCGGACGCGCGGCGGCTGCTCTTCAAGAAGCTGCTGCTGCGATTTGTGCTGAAGCAAAACCTGGTGCGCCAGCCGAGACAGAGGCGCGTGAAGTACAGGGAAGCTGATGTCACCCAACGCAGCCTTGCTGCTGCTGCAGACGCGGGAGCTGTTGCTGCTGATGCGATCGACTGCTGTCGCATGTGCCTCTTGCTGCAGTCGAACGAGGTATACTTCTGCTACTGCTGCTGCTGGGCGAGATGCTTTCCTCGTGGCCCAGCGGCTGCTGCTGCGGCACCCCAAGCGCTTCCCCGGCTACTGCGTTCCTCCTGCTGTTGCTGCCACAGAACAGGCTGCTGCTTCCCTGCTGCTGTTGCTCCCACAGAAAGACCTGCCTCCTGCTGCTGCAGTCCTGCAGCTGCTGCAACTGCTGCCGCACCGGAGTTATCAGCAGCGTCTGCCTTCGTCGCCGTCTCCCTCCACGACCGCGCAGCAGCAGCGACACCAGCACTCGCAACGTCCTGCTGCGAGCACCACGCACATACACACGAGTGTATAAATATATACATATATATATGTGATAGACGTGTGCGTATCTAGGTAGCAATCTCGGCTACATATACACACGAATATCGTAGATGAACACCAGCAGCAGCAAGACGTGCAGGAAATCCACGCGTCATTCACAAACGTGCTGTTGCAGCAGCAGCTCCGAGACAGTCGGACACTGTATGCTGCTTGAGGGGAAGGGGGCAGGTAGGCGTGCAGGCAGAAGAGTGCGACAAGAAGGCCGCAGTGGGGTGTCTATACACCAGAAGTACGCAGTAAAGCAGCCACGACATGCTGCACCAGTCCCGCCCGCGCGCGCATAACGCCCTCTGGACTGCCCTCCTATCGCGCCGCTCCACACCCCTTCTTCTCTTGCAGTGTCAAGAAGAAAGGGCAGGGGAGGACTTTTACACAGGGACGCACGTGTGTGGTAGCTGAAGAACCGCGAGAGGACCCAACAGGCACTGGACAGTGGCACGTGTCAAGCGGGCAGAGGAAAATATGCGCCCACACGCGTGTGAGGCTCCGCAACGCCTCTCTCCGTATCTCTCGTCCTTTCCCTGTCCAAATATTTACATCGTACATCACTCGATGAACACGTCTATGCGTGAATGTCCGGGTGGAAGGCTTGTTGCCGCGTGCGGAGAGATTTGTCGTGCATGCATCCAGACATGTGTAGGCGAGTGTGTTAGCGCAGAAGTGGCGGTGTGTCGGGTGTAAGTGTAATGTACAGCACGGTGGCGGTGCAGCAGGAGAGGCCGAGACTGCAACAGCAGAGGGCCCTCACATGCAGCAGAGAAGAGAGTCGGCGAGGCTGCTGGGCTAGCGAGCTGGCGCTCCGGTGTCGCAGGCTGCTGCTGGAGGCAGGCGTGTGTTGCTGCTGCGGCTGTCGCTGATGTTGTCGTGTCTTCGCTGCGACTGCTGCTGCTGTTGCCGTGTCTTCGCTGCGACTGCTGCTGCTGTTGCTGCACTTGTCGCTGCTGCGCTGTGGGGGCCGTTGCTCCTGCTGCTGCTCCTTCTCTTCCTCGAGTGTTTACGGCTCCTCGTGTGGCTTATTTTGTGATCCTGGCAGCGCCGCCACACCCGGAACTGCTGCTGCGGCTGCTGCTGTCGACCCGGCTGCAGCTGCTGCTCCTGGGAAAGGCTACTCCGACAGCACAGCAGCGCGTCGTCGTTCTTCCCCTTCCCCGTGCTGCACAAGAGATAGAGAGCAGAACCAGCAGAGAGCGCTAGGAGGAGAGGTTCTGGCCTCCTCTGTGGGTAAGCTATCGGCGCGAGATGTACAATATATATATCTTCGTACATTTGTACATATTTATATACGTATATACGTCTATGTACGTCGCAAGGTTTCTGCATGTGTACGTATGTATGTTTGGTGAGCCCCCCCCTCATCACAGAAAAGTCGCTGGGTATGACGCTGCTGCCGCGCAGTCGCTGCTGACGACGTTTCCTTCTCCTGGGCTCGTGCTCCTCTTGTTTCCCCTGTTCTGCTGCCGTTGTGCTGCTGCTTCTGCAGGTGCGCGGGAGCTGGTGTTGGGTGGCAGCTGGGTAGACGAAGGTAGTAGTCCTGCAGCTCTTCTTACGCGAGGGTGGTTGCGGCTGCCGCTCCTGCAGTAGTTGCTGTTTTCTGCTTCTTCGCTCACCCCGGCTGTGATGTTGCAGCAGGAACAGCAGCACGGGAAAGAGGAGCGCAGGGCACAGTGAACACACGTTAAAAAAAGGCGATTGTCACCGCGCGAAGGCGCACAGACACGGCAACGCAGACGAGGAGGGAACGGGAGCTCACGGGAGGCCCAGTGGCAGCATGCAAGCCGAAGCACCAGAACAACAGAGAGAGCAGCCGTTCAAGAAGTACAGATATACACGTTGCGCGCACCGTGTGAGAATCGTTTTTGTAGCCGCTTCTTTTTTTTCACGGTGGGCGCCGTTGTTTCCCTGGTGCTGCTGGAGCAGCAGCAGCAGCAGCGGCGTCGTGTCGTCAGAGAAGCAGCGGTACTTGTATTACCCTGGGGCGCCAGCGCAACAACAGCAGCTGCACCGGTGTGTCAGCAGCAGCATCGCCCGCCGGTACATGCCACGTCACGGCAGTACGAGGAGCCGGAGGGGAGGACGAGTCGCAGCGCAGCAGTGGCAGCCACAGCAGCAGCATGCGCGGGCACGCAGGGGAGAACAGCAACGCCACACACAGAGCAGGGACGCCGTCCGTCGCGACAGCGCTGCTGCAGAACACCCGGTACAGTATCTGACTGGCTGTTGCAAGACTTGCGTGATCCTGAGTGCTGTCGTTCCTGCAGTGTTTTTTCGTTGCAGATTCGGGCACTGCTGCTACCTTTCTCCTGCGCAGATATCCTGCTGCTGCTCCTTTGCAGCTCTCAATGCTACTCCTTCCGCACTCGACGTGTGTGTGTGCTGCTGCTGCCGCTCACGACGCTGCTAGCGCTCGGTCGTGCAGCTCCTACGGCTCAAGCGGCGGCGTCTGCCCGACTGCTGCTGCCCCACTACTGCAACTGGACTAACCGCGCTGCGGCTACTACACAGAACTTCCTCTCCTGTCTGCTGATTCTGTTCTGCACTGCTGTCGTGCTTCTAGTGCAGCTGCTGCGCACCTGCTGGTGCGGCTACGGTACACGCCTGTGTGCTGCGGTAGTAGATTCTACGACAACTAGCCGAGAGTGTGGCGTTTCTATCGAAGGTCAGCCACGTATCCACTCCTCTGCTGTACGTCGTCTGATTTTTTATATTGTAGCGGTGCGTCGCTTCGTGCCGCCCTCCCTGTGTCCCGCTAATGCCCACGAGCGAAGCAGCGCCACTGCTGCAAGACCCCCCCCCAACCCTGCAGACACGCAGTGGCCGCAGCAGCAGCACTAGACGTCCTCACCCCAGCGAGAAGTGCCAAGAGGGCAACACCGGCAGCCGAAGCAGCAGCCCGAAACACACCTGTAGCTGGCAGGTCGCTTCAGGATGACCAGCAGCTGCAAGTTTCATCTGCGTGTGTGGCACCGGCAGCAGCAACCGCGCACTGACAGCCGCACCGGCAACAACAGACGTAGTAGCAGAAGCCACAGCAGGGGCAGCACCAGCTGCAACAGGAGCAAGGACACCACCAGCAGCAAGGACAGCACCAGCAGCAACAGTAGCAGCAAGGGCAGAAGATCGGCCTGTCGCAGCAGAAAGAACAGCAGCAAAGCAGTAGCGACAGCGGCAGCTGCAACTGCAGCCCAGCACAACAGCAGCAGCAACACGAAGCGAGCGAGTGCCGTGGACCTGCGGCACCGGAGTAGCTACTCTCTTCTATGCGGCTGCGATGAAGGAGGGAGCCGGTGTGGACGCGTAGAAGGAGTACCGTCTGTGGCGAGAGCAGCAGCATCCGCGGCAGTGACAGCACCCGACGTTTCCGCCAAGCAGCGAGAGCAGCCTAGACCTCAGTCGAGCAGGAATAGCAACAGCAGAAGCAGCCAACAACCCCTTACAGCAACGTGTCCCTCAGATTCCGCCAGCAGTAGCGCTCGCAGCAGCGCTCGCAGCAGCGGCAGAAGCAGAGAAGTCATAGCTGCTGCAGCCCGCAGTGACACTGAGGGGCCCGCAGCCGCGTACGGGTCATCGGTAGCTACGGCAGCAACAGCCTAGCAGCCGCTCTCGCGAGCAGCAACAGAGGCTACAGCAACAGCGAGACCTGCTGCATCGGCACACCAGCAGTAGGACGTCCCCTCCCCCCAGCACCACCAGCAGCGGCGACACCGGGTGGAGCAGCAGCTGTAGCCGCAGCAGGAGGAGCAGCGACGTGAGAACCCGTGCCACTCTGTGCTGCCGTCCGAACGGTCGCAGCAGCAGAAGCACGTAGAAACAGACGGGCAACCCCGGCGCCTCACAGAGTACCTCAGCAGCAGCTTGTCTACGTACATACGTGGCTACGTATATGCATACGCACAAGTACACTTGTTGTTTTTTCAACCAGTGCTGCAGCACATGCATCGGCAAGTCGAGCAGCAACCGTGGCACGTGGGCAACAATCTCTGTGCTACAAAGGAAGAGAAGAGCAGCAACAGTTGCTGTCGCTGCTGCCTTCGCGCACTTCGACGGACAGCGGCGTGAGCGGCAGCTTTGCAGCAGTGGCAGAGCAGGGCGCAGGACTGCGCCGGCAGCAACAACAGCAGCCGAAGAGGGGGCTTCGAAGCAGAAGCAGAGGCACCAGTAGAACCAAGTGTAGCAGCAGGAGAGGCACGAGCAGCAGCAGCTGCTGGGGTGCTACAGCGACAGTGCGACGGCTCGAGCTGCTGGTGGTTTGCCTGCTGCCTCTCACAGCCAACAGCGAACGAAGGGCGAAGCAGCCGCAGAGCAAGGGCGGGAAGATCAGAAGCAGCACACACTACTCAACAACAGCTGCAGCAGCAGCAACTGCAGCAGCAGCAACTGCAGCGGCAGCAACTGCACCGGCAGCAACTGCAGCGACAGCAACTGCAACGGCAGCAACTGCAACGGGAGCAACTGCAGCGGCAGCAATTGCGGTGACAGCAACTGCGGTGGCAGGAGCAGGTGCAGCAGGAGCAGGTGCAGCGGCAGGAGGCGCAGCGTGAATGTTTGCTTTTGTAGCAGCAGCAGCAGCAGCAGTCGCAGGGCAAAGTGTGCCGCAGTACAAGAGCAGGAACGGGAGGGGTGACGCTCACAGCGGCAGCTACTCCAGCAGCAGCAGCAGCGGCGCAGCAAGCGTAGGACTCCGACGAGCGCCTGCAGCTACAGCAGAGGCTGCAGGAGCAGGAGGTCCGGAAGGAGCCGCAAAGGCAGCAAGTGCGGGGTGGTGGCAGCAGGGTGGGGGGTCTGGCTCAAGTAGTAGCAGCAGCAGCAACAGCAGCAGTTGCAGGAGCAGCAGCGCAAGGAGAATCCAGCCACAGCGCAGCAGCGGCGCAACCGGGATGGCGGCTCGTGCTGTCGACTGGGACATGGTGGCAGAGAGTGTTGTGGAAAGCCCGAAAGTGTCTGCAACAGGGGCTGCTGCTGCTGCTGCCGAGCGTCGTCATGCGGCAGCAGAGCCAAAGGGGCGAGATTTCCGCGACGGGCAAGATGGCGCTGGTGGAGGAGCAGCAGAAGAAGTCGCTGCAAGATCAGGCGTTTCCGCCGCAGCAGCACGAGCAGGGAGTCCAGCAGCAGCAGAACGTGCTGCTGCAGCAGCGAAGAAGCAGCTGCCTTCGCTGCGCTGTCTGTACACCGTAGGAGACCGCGTCTGCGATCTTGAGGGATACCGAGGCACTGTGCGATATGTAGGGAAGGTCCAGGGCTACAGCCGCGACACTGCAGGCGGTGTTGCCAACTCAAGTGGCCAAGACACCACCAGCAGTAGCACCGGCAGCTGCTGCAGCAGCGACAGCAGCAGCACCGCGTTCTCCAGCGGCGCGCGCACCAGCAGGGACAGCGATAGTAGCAACACCTACAGCGGGAGGACGGTCGACAAGAGCAGCAGCAGCAACACATTCGCTACCAGCAACAGCAGCAGGCTCAACAGCAGCAACAACAGCAACAGCAGTCTGCATGCAGGCACGGAGGCAGACGACACGCGAGACCTGTGGATCGGAGTGGAATGGGATGACCCCCTGCGGGGCCGCCATGACGGCTCTGTCAACGGCATCCGCTACTTCACCTGCTGTGGTCCTTCCCCCCCCGCCGCTGCTGCTGCCCCTGCGAACGTCACTGCTCCAGCTGCCCCCGCTCCTGCTGCTGCTTTTCCTTCTCCAGCTACTTTTCCTTCTTCTACTCCGGCCTCCGCCGCTGCCGGTGTTGCTGCTGCTGCAAACGCTGCCTGCGTGTGTGCTGCCTCTGTACCTGCTGAATCTGCCCCTGCTGCACCTACTGCAGCCGCGCTTACCGCGTCTGAACCTGCTGCGTCTGGGCCTGCTGCTGCGTCGGCAGCCGCTGCGTTGTCTCCTGCTGCCCAGAAGGCGAGCAGCTGCAACAGAAGCCGGGCAGCTTCATTTGTAAAGCCCCACAAACTCCGAGAGCCGCAGGACTTCAAAAATGCCGTGCTGCAGCGCTACACGACAAGGCTCACTCCACGTAACCAGCAGCCTGCATGCTCATATGTCTATATCTGTCTCTACATACATACATTTATCTGCGGGTCTGGGTGGTGTCTGCGTATATATATATATATATGTAGACGTATATTACCTCTACATGTGTGTACGTGTATATATATATATATATATGAGAGAGAGAGCGAGATCTACGTGAGTGTCATATATTGATACATACGTGCTGACAGCGGTGCATACACTTTTACAGATAGTAGACACCGGGACACACACGCGGGCACGGTGGGAAGCGCAGCTCCATATATTCTATCCACGCCTGTGTCATCTATCATAGACATATACACATATATACATATGTAGGTATATATCTATATCTATATAAATATGTATATATATGTATATACATAGACAGATCGCCGTGTACGTATGTGTATGTACGCGTACGTGTATGTGTATGTGTGCATTGTGTACACATACACAGAGACCGCCATGCGTGTGCACGTGTATGTGTGTAGTATCTACGTATACGTACGCACGTCCACACGGAACGCCATTTGTGTGTGTATGTGTAGGTATATAGTATCTACGTATCCACACGCATATACAGACAGACCCCCATTGGTGTGTGTGTGTATATATATATATACATGTGTGTACATGGTATATACGTATACAATACACATACATGCAGATCGCCCTGTGTGTGCGTGTATGGCATATACCATACGCACCCACATATACGTACAGACCGCCATGACTGTGTAGGTGTATATACCTTGTATATGCTCACAATATACATATATGTGCAGATTTCTGTGTGTATGCACGTGCTTGTGCAAAGTATATACGTATATATATATACACATGTACGTGTATGTAGAAAGTGTCTATATATTAATGGGGAAGAGACTCGATGTACGTACGTGAGGCAACTCGCCACACTGGGTAGGGGGCAGCTGCACGAGCAGGTGTGTGTACATCTGTAAAAACGCGCCGGTACGGGGCTCGTGCACAGCGGGATTGGAGGCGCGTTGCTGGTGTTGGCGTTGGACGGGGATTGCTGCTGCTACTGCGCTGGGAGTGCTGCTGCTGTTGATGCGTTGCCGCCCGTGTATTGCTGCGGCTTCTGCGGAGAGACTGCGTCTGCTGCTTCTGCTGCTGCTGCTCATGTGGAATGTCTCTCTGCTGCTGCGGACGCGACGACTGCTGTTGCGGCTGCGTGGATTGCCGCTAGTGCGCGGCTGTTGGAGTTTCTCTTGCTGCTGCCGCTGGCCCTTGCGCTCGTCTCGCCGTGACGGCTGCTACTGGAGTTGCTGCTGTTGCTGTTGAAGCTCCTGCGGCTCTTGCCGCTGCCCGTCCCGCCGCTACTGCCACTCTTGCTCACGCTTCTACTACTGACGCTGTCGCGCTTGCTGCTGTCCCTCTTGCTGCTGCTGTTGCTATTGCTGCTGCTGTTGCTGCTGCTGCGCATCTGCTGTTGCTGTGGCCGCTATTGGGGAGCTGCTGTTGCTGTTGCACTTGCTACTTATGGACAGCTGCTGTTGCTGTGGCTGCTCTTGGACAGCTGCTGTTGCTGTGGCTGCTCTTGGACAGCTGCTGTTGCTGTGGCTGCTCTTGGACAGCTGCTGTTGCTGTTGGTGCTCTTGGACAGCTGCTGTTGCTGTGGCTGCTCTTGGACAGCTGCTGTTGCTGTTGGTGCTCTTGGCCAGCTGCTGTTGCTGTTGCCGCTATTGGGCAGTTCCTGTTGCTGTTGCCGCTGCTGCTTCCGTCACTGCAGCTGTCGCTACTGCTGCTGGCGCTACGGCCGTTGTGTTGGTGGTTCTGCTGTTGCTGTGCTCAGAGGAGGTGCAGGACATGCTTCTCTACAACCCCCACACCAACAGGAAAAAACAGGTGGAGTTTGTCGGATGTTCACAGGTACAACATCTTCTTCGAACGAAAGTGAAGCATATTTGTTGCATGTGCGTTGTCCCGTGTACGTACGTGTCCGAATGTATCCTGTTTTGCAAGCCACTAGGTGTACGTGACGACGCGAGCATGCGACCTCGGGACTGTCTCTACGTTTCTTCGGCGTTCTCTCCATGTATACATATATATATATATATATGTAAATGCGTAAATGTAGATATATATATATATGTGGTGCGGAGGTATTTTTGTGTGCCTGTTCCCTTATATTCACATTACTATGTATACATACATGGGTATGAATAGGTGTGCACTTGCTCTGCGTACACCGGGGCTTCCCCGACCGTTTCACTTCTCTTCCTCTCCGTCCCCCTCTCTCTGTCCGCACACATATCTCTGCGATCCCGAATATTTACATTATATATATATATATATTACATATATATATATAATTATATAATTACATATTATATATAATAATACATCTGTTCGTGTACATACATATTTACGTATACAAGTATGTATACATATATATACATATACATGTGTAGAAAGATAGGGAGAGAGTGACAGGTACACGAGTACTTCTACAATGTATATAGTTATGTATATACATAATATATGTGTAGACTCCTTTTTGTGTGCAATTCTCATATTTATATATAGACGCAGATAGATAATATGGAGGTTCACATTTGCATGCACGTCTATAGTACGTATAGATATATATACATTTGTATACATTTGGACTCCCTTCATATTTTTGTGGACTGCTCGTCGATACGTGATCGTGGCCGGCCGTTGTGTGTACAGCCTTCTACCTGACCCCCGTACCAGCAAGGCCTCTACATATCCCTTTGTATATACTTGCTCACACATACATACAAATATATATCTGTAAGCGCACGCGCGTGCATGTGGGGAGAGGTGGATGCCTGCAGGCGGAGCAGCACTTTGAGAAGCTGCAGCTGCTGGACGCGATGACATTTTCCCCCAGCGCCTTCGCCATCCGCTTCGCAGGGGGCCCTCCCCTCCTCTCCTTGCCAAGTCAGTTCCTGCTGCCCCTACTGCCCACCCAGACTCTGCTGCAGCTGCTGTTGCTACTGCTGCTGACAAACATACACAGGTGTTGTTGCTGTTGCTGCCGCTGCTGCTGCCAAACAAGTGTTGCTGCTGCTGCTGACAAACAGCAGCAGCTGCTGCTCAAGTCCTTCTTCTGTCGCTCCCGCTCATGCTGCGCTGCTGGTGCAGGGGGCCACGCGTCTTCTATGCACACACCTATCTGCGGGTCTATAGGGGAAACACGTTTGTAGAGAAGGATATGCTCTAGGACACCTGCGAGCGACACGAGGCGCCGCTAAACAGACGTAGAACCTTGTACGTGCGTCTACAGATATATACATGTATATGTGTCTCTCTATACACAGATGTAGAACCTCGTACGTGCCTCCGCACATATATATGTATATGTTTCTCTCTTTCTCTCGTGTATCTGTCCAAACCTGTGCGTATATGAATGTAGGGAAGATTTACGTAGGGCTGGCTGCGTATCTACAAATATATGTGTGTGCGTAGTAGGGTTGCATGTGCGTGTCTATGTGTATGTGAAGCGAGTCGCCAGCGCCGCCCCGGCCCCTCCTGCTGGCGGGCGCTGTCGGACACCCTCACCCGCAGCAGAATAGTCGTCGACGCGCGGCGTGGGTCATCGAGTTCTGCTGCTTCCGCTGCCACTGCTGCTGCGGCGTCTACTGCTGCTGCGTCTGCTGCTGCTGCGCCTGGTGCTGCTGCTGTTGTTTGTGTTGCCCCTAGTGGTGGTGCTGAGCATGCGTGACTCCGGCCTTGACGTCTGTGGCGCCTACATTTCTTCAGAGGATGTATAAACACAAATATACTCGCATGCGTGTGTGTATCTGTGTGTCCCCGGGGGCTGTTCTTAACTGCCTGCCCTCTTGGTTGCTCGTCTGTACGTAGTAGGCGGGAGGATATATCCCCCTGTACGTCCGTGTCCCCACGCATAGGCATCCTCCGTTTATGACCCACTCGCCCTCTCCCTACCTGCTATACAGAGGAAGAAGGACAGAGACCCTTCTCCATCCCCAAGACGACGAAGACGTGCAGGGCTGCATCTGTGTATATACGCATACATATAACGGAAGTCTATATATATATATATGTGGATCTAGATGCTTGTAGGAACGAAAATGTATGTACATATAGGAGTGGATACGCGTGTATACATGAAAGTTTATATGCATATATATATATATATACATATGAACCTATAAACATGAACGTGTGTGGATATATATACATATATATGAATCTAGATGTTTGTATACATGAAAGTGCGTGTATATATATATGTATATGATTGTATATGCTTGTATACATGGAGAAGTATATATATATATATATATATATATTCGAATACATACTCTTGTGTAGATGGAGATGTGTATACGTCTATGAACGTAGATGCTTGTATACGTGAAACTGTGTGTGTGTGTGTGTACGTATGTGTATATATGAAACTAGATGCTTGTATATAGGAACTTGTCTACAAGCATATGGATATAGACGCTTGTGTGAGCGAATGTGCTTCTGCATATATGAATAGATACTCTCCTATACACGCGAGTGTGTCTCAATGTATACAAATAGGGAGCTCCTGTTGCTTCCTGTGTGCGCATGTACGCACCGCAACTTCCCTGAAGAAGCACGCCTTCTTCTCTGTCTACACAGAGATGCACACGTACATACATATCTGTGCCTTTACAAGTGTATATATATTACATACGCATATATATATATATATATGTAGGACGCTGTCGTACACAGGTTTGTACGTACAGGTGTGTGCACACAGGCCCGCACCTTCGCGCTTACGTGTGTGTATGTATAGAGCCACCCCAGGCACGCGCTCCTTCGACCGAGAGGGGGACTTCTCTTCTGCCCAGCCACATCTTCTCGCGCATGCAGCTCTGTGTCATGGTCTCTCCGGAAGCCAAGGGCAAGAGGAGGACCAGAATTGTGTGCACACTTATGGACGGCTCTATAGGCAGACAGAGAGACGAAAGGGACGGAAAGAACCGCCCGCTCATATTATCTCCTGCGTATATATGCACGAGCTTTGACGAAGAACTTGACGCCACAGACATGGGGGGATCCGCTGCTGCTGCTGCTGCTTCTACGAGTCAGTGCTCCACCGCCGTCACGCTCTCTCATAGCTAGTCAACACATCCCGGTGAACCACTTTTTCTTCACAAGTGTCGCCCACACATATCTGCATATCATAGAAAGATGCGCGTCCATACACACCTTTGTTGCTGGTCGTATCTCATTGCAAGTATGCCCAAGTGTTGAATAGGCGAGAACCAGTCGGACTGCTTCGGCACATGGACGTATGGGCACACACGTGTCTGCCTTTATAAGGTGCGTGCGAGTATATCGGTGTATGCATCAGTATTCATATGTACGCTTGTTTTACTTGCGTTTGGATATATGTGTACATATGCGTATACACAGTCGGGTCGAATATCTACGAGAGCGTGTCTGCATCTCCGTCTGGACACAGGTAAACGCATAGGAAGGAACGTATGAACCTTCCTGCAGCTGCTGCGGTGCTTCTGCCGCTGCGGTGCTTCTGCTGCTGCGGTGCTGCTTCCGAGTTGCTCCTGCTGCTTTCGAGATGCAGTGGTGCGCTGCTGCTGCTGTGGGGTGCATGCGTAGGGTTGCAGGCATTATCCCTCACGTATAGTTTGATCAGCAGATGGGAAGAACTTTTTGCGATTCTCTCGTGCATGCGACAGCTTCGTTTTCTGAAGCTGTCGGGCCTGCGTATGAATCCGCACCGTCCAACGCCTGCCTCTCCTCTGCTGCAGCCAGCGGCCCAGCAACAGCAGCAGCAGGTGGAGGTGGGAGAAGAGAAGAAGCAGCAGAAGCAGCAAGAGCAGCAGGACCAGGCCAACAAGAATAAGAACGAGCGCAACAAGGAGGAGGAGAAGCAGCAGCATCAGCAGGAAGAGGAGAACAGAGAGACTGAAAGAACGAGTGACAACAGCAACCTGCTGCAGCTTATGTCTCTCCGGGAGCTTCACTTGGATGATACGTACCTTTCGTGGAGGCAGGTGAGGAATGTTCCTGACAGTGCTGCTGCCCCTGTGCTGTTGCTGCGCTTGCTGCTGTTGCCGCTGTAGATGGTGCCGTGGCTGCTGCTGCTGTAGACGTTCCTGCCTGCTGCTTCTGCTGCTGCTGTAGACGCTGCTGTGTGACTGCTGCTACTACTGCTGGTGCTGTAGACGCTGCTGTGTGACTGCTGCTGCTACTGCTGGTGCTGTAGACGGTCCTGCGGCTGCGGCTGCTGCCGGGTAGTTTCTGTTGCTCTTAGATGTGTTGTCGTGTTTTTCTGGGCATGTTGGCACCTCTGCGGCAGCCCTTGACTGTTGCGTTTGCTCCTCCTCCGCTTCCACTTCACTTTCTTCTGTTCGTGCGCCAAGAAAGATCGGTTCTCTGCTCTTGCAGTTGTTGTCACACGGTTCTCTGAGCCTCTGCTGCATGGCTTCTATAAGTAAGACCAGTGCTGCTGCTGCTGCCTTGCCTCTTTGTTGGTACTGCGCTGCTGGCGTTCGCTCTTTGTTGCTGCTGCTGCTGGCGTTGCCTCTTTGCTGCTGCTGCTGCCGCCGTTGCATCTTTGCTGCTGTTGCCCATGCCTCTTTGCTGCTGCTGCTGCCGCCGTTGCATCTTTGCTGCTGCTGCCCATGCCTCTTTGCTGCTGCTGCTGCTGCTGGCGTTGCCTCTTTGCTGCTGCTGCTGCTACCGATGCCTCTTTGCTGCTATTGCTGCGCCATGTGCTGGAACATGCTGCTGTGCCGCTGCTGCAGCAGCCTGTTCCCCGCAGGCCTCCCTGTGGTCCTGCAGCAGCAGCAGCGTCTGGCCTGTAGGAATGATGCTGCTGCTGCTTCTGCTGCAGGAGGAGGAGAGCATGTGGAGGAGGCAGCGGGGCTGCTTGTAGAATTGCTGCTGCTGGTGTTTTGAGAATGTTGCTGGTATTGTACGGTGCCGCGGCTGCCTTTGTGTTGTCCGACCTGCTGCAGCTGCTGCTATTCTCGCAGATGGCCCCGCTACTGGAGCGTCTCTCGCTGCGACAGAACGGCTTCACAGATGCCTCCCTGCCCATTTTCTCTGCTGCTCCCCTCAGCCCCACCAACACCACCTGCAGCGACAGCAACAGGGGCTGCAATGATAGCAACAGCAACAGCAGCGCCAACGACAGCTGCAGCAACAGCGCCGAGGGCAGCAGCAGCACCAGCCCAGAGGACAGCAGCAGCAAGAAGGAAGACAGCGGGGAGGGAGGAACTCAAGAGGAAAAGTTCGAGCAGAAGCTTTTTTTCCCAGAGATGCGTTTTCTTGACGTGTCAGAGAACGAGTTGAAAATGTGGGGAAGTCTGTGCTGCTGCATGCTTCATCTACCGAAGTTGCGAGTCATTGCTGCCAGCGACAATCTCCTCTCACAGCTGCAGCCACACCCGCAGCACCAGCAGCAGCAACTCGAGCAGAAGCAGCAGCAGCAGGAACAGCAACAGCAGGTGCACCAGCAGCAGCAGGAGCAGGACCAGCAGCGCCAACAGCAACAGCAACACCTGCAGGAACAGCACCCGCAGGGTCAGCAGCAGCAGGGTCAGCAGCAGCAGGGTCAGCAGCAGCAGGAGCACAGCGAGCCATGGTACACGCTTCTGAGTGCTGCACGTCGCCAGCAGCTCCGGGAGTTGTACGTAGATGATAATTTGATTTCCGACTGGTGAGACGTCCCCCTCTCGCCCTCTGCTGCGTTTCTCTGTCCTCTCCCTCTTCCTTCCAAAAGAGGAGTCGCACACGTCCGCGTCAATCCTATACGTCTATATACGAATGTAGTATACCTAGTCACATGCGTGCGGACGTGACGCAGCTCTCCAAGCTTCACGCATACTACGTCCACGTGTGTAAATCTGCGTTATTCGTATGCGTATTACGTCCACCCGTATGAACGTACCTCCGCATATATATATATATGGATATGCGTGTGTATAGACATATATGTATACACTTGCACCCACTCGTCAAGACCCTACACATATATACATGTATATGAACCTACCTATACCCACCCACCAAGTACATATATATACATATATATGTGGACGTCCCTATTCCACCAATAAATATATATATATATATATATATGCCTTCCTATACCTGTACATATACATATATACGTGTACACATTAACGTACTTATACGCACCCACCAAATACATACATATATATATATATATGAACGTACCTGTACCCACCAAGATATATATGTATCTGAACTAACCTATGCCCACCAAGCACCGTATCAACATACTTATACGCAACAAGTATACGTATATATATGTATATATAAGGACCTATACCCACCAGTTTATATATATGTAAATATATAAACATATGTCTATGAGTATGAATTAGGAATAACATGTATATTGTAAGAGTTCGTGTGCGTGTGTGTATATGTGCGCATGCTTATATATATATATATATATTCTCTACATTTGTGTGTAGATACTCTTTACATTGTATATACGTACTACATATGTTACCACAGAGAAGAGGAAAATTTTTCATGCGTGGGTCCTTGACTGAGTGAGACGCATGCAGACCCGTCTGCGGCAACAACATCCTCCTGCGGCCACCCCGCGGGGTGAGGGACGCCTCCTGCTGCTCCTCTTTCACTGCAGATATAAATGCATCTGCTCGAACGCATGCATGAGAGGATCTACCCACGTATGC
>KL647289.1:1940797-2099052 GCA_000727475.1 Sarcocystis neurona | reverse complement strand
GAGAGACAGACAGACGAATAGATAGATGGGTAAAGATATACATCTGTGTGTATACGTACATATGTATAGGTAAATGTGTACTTGTATACGGGTAGGTGCATATACGTATATATGTACGCGTACGTGCATATGTATGTACGTATATGTGTATATGTGTATGTATATATGTATATGTATATATGCATACATGTATGTACCTGTACATATTGCATGTCTCTATGTATGTATCTGTCTGTGTGTATGTGTCTCTGTGAATATATCTGTATGTATATGTCTATACGTATATGTTTATAGATGTATATATATGTCTGTATGTATATCTGCCTACGTATGTGTCTCTGTGTATACGCCTGTATTTATGTGTCTATACGTGTATGTCTGTATGTATATCTGGCTAGGTGTGTGTCTCTGTGTATATGCCTGTATGTATATGTCTATGTGTATACGTCTATGTATATGTCTGTATGTATATCTCTATATGTCTATGTGTATATGCCTATAAGTATGGGTACGTGTGTGTATATCTGTGTGTAAGTGCATGCACGTATATGTGTATCAGTTGTTCTAGGGACGTCTGCTGAGCGTAGTGGGCGGTGTATATTTGAAAGGCATGCATACCAGCTGACTCAGCAGGAATGTGCCTGCTTCACGGTGCCCACGGGGGGAATGCGGAGGAGCGTGGTGGCTTTGTGTGATGACTGCTGCTGCAGGCAGACCGTGGTAGATATCGCCCTGCTGTTTCCCGCAATTGAACGGCTGACGCTGCAGGGCAACCCGGTGATGTACCTGCGGCAGCCGGAACAGCAACAGCAGCAGGAAGTGAAAAAGCTGAAGGAGGAGGAGGCGGCACACGGCAAACCAGAAGAAATGCAGAGGTCTCACGTAGAAGAGAGCGCTTCTACGAGAAGGAAAGAAGAGAGGAGGGCAGCAGGCAGCGCTGCTGTTACAGTCCCCGCCTTCTCGCAAGTGCGTTTTTCTTCTGCTTTTGCTGCTGCTTTCTCTGTGTGTCTGTGTGTGTATCTGGACAAAGTATCACGGCATAAGCTTGGCGAATCGATCTCTCTATTCACGTACATATATACATATATATGTATACACACCTAAGTACATATTACTTATATATGTGTGTGTGTACGTGTAAGTGCACTACGTACCAACGTATAAATGTAGACACGTTTATGCATATTTGGACAATACAATTGGACATGTAGACTCTCTCTGTATATATATATATATAGACGTGTATGCATTCATGCTTAAATACATATTATATATATGTGGAAATGAAAACACAGTATGCGTCATCGTATGGTCTACATATGTATACACATTATAGCGATATATATATATATGTAAATATATACATGTATACATATACATATATAATATATATACTCTCTATATATACATATGTATATATATATGTGTGTATACGTACGTAAATACACATTACATACATATATATACATATATATATATGTACGTGTAAACATATATATATATATACACATATATAGTATATATACCCTCTCTCTCTACATATATGTGTATACATGCATAAATACACATTCTATACATATATATGTATATGAAACCTTAGCAGGTATCAATATGTAGATATACGTAGACATACATATGTATGTCTAAGATAACCGTACACGTAGACTTTCTATGCGTGTCGACTACGTATCAGGATATGTCTACGTATATATCTATACGCATGAATACATTTGTACACATGGGCAGAGAATGCCAGCAGCATAACCACACTTCTCAGATATATCTGTAAGTGAGTATCCTTCTCTCCGTACCAACTTACGTATACATACACGGGTCTGGAATATATATGCAAGATGAGGCCTGCTCGAACGTCTCTTGATTTTACTCGTCGATCTTCAGCAGTTTGCTGCCAGGAGAATACTTCGCTGCTCCTTCGGCATTTCCTTCTCGTCTGCTTCTACATTCGAGCAACTTCTTCTATTCTTGCCAAGACTGTCACTTCCCCCGTCTACGCGTTCCTCCGCTGTTTCCGATATCTTCCTCAGACCCACCACCACCACCACGACCACCACCGGCACACCACTACCACCGCCACCACCATCCCACTGGCACCACCACCATCCCTACAACCCCACCGTGTCCCCGCCTGCGGGGACAGCCGTTCACACCCACGCTGCTCACGACGATCAGCACGACCGCAACACGACGACCACCTGCGCACCCCTCTCACGTCCCCCCCCCTGGCCCACTTCATCACCACCCCTCCTCCTTCCACCAACCCTCTGTTACCTCCAACAGCTCTACCACCACCACCTGCACCACCACCTCTCGCACCCCCAGCACTGCGACCACGATCTCTTCCAACAGGGTGGTAACGCGTCTCCCCACCCCTCCGCCTCTGTAGGACTTGTTCCCCTTCCTTCGAGCAGCACTCGTGCGCATATGGCCTCCGTCCTTTCTCTCTGTGCATGCATCCTACTATCCCGTCTCCCCCACAGCTTTCCTCCACGCTGCTGCTCCGCGTCACGCCGCAGTGTTTCTGTGACTCTTCCCTGCAGCAGGAGTAAGTGCAGCTGCTTTCTCGAGCGCTCTCTTCCCTGCGCCCATACAGCCGACACTGCCACGACCACTCCCCAGCACCACCACCACCAGAACGTCTGCTCGAATTCCCCAAATTCTTTGGCGGACAGCTGGCGCAGTTTTCCTGGAGTGTGCCGACCAGCTTCCGCAATAACAGCCGTACTCCTGCTACGACCGTCCATTTCTCCCACTCCTCTTCCTCTTCCTCTTGTATCCGTCCTCCCGTGTTTCTCTTTGCTGGGAATTTTGATGGTGCAACTGCTGCAGCTGCCATCCCCACGGCACTGTGGCGTAGCTGCTGCCCGTGAGCGGCACCCAACAATCGTCGTGATTGCCTTCGTGCCACTTCTGCGCCTGTGGTCTGCTGCTGCTGCTGTTCAAGTGATGGATGAATGTACGCGTGTGCTTCTGAGCTGCCCTCCTGCAGCTTGGTGTGCGGAAGCCTTGTGCCGCAGTCGCAGAAGAGGGGTATTTTCCGTCCTTTTACGCAGCAGACGTCGGAAGGGTGTCAACGTCCCCTTTTTTTCCCGCTGTTGTGGCGCTGCACTTTCCTACACCTCCTGCTTGGAAGTTGCCGTGTAATGCTGCTGCTAATCCTGCCGCTGCTTCGACGCCGCACACACTCGCGCTGCTGCTCTTTCTCTCGTAGAGCTTCTGCTAGGGGGCAGCTGCAGTTCTTTGCTGGTGTTGCGGCCAGCGGCGTTGACCGCTGCTGCTTCTCCGTGTGTGCTTCTTTGCAGCGGCAGCTGCTGCTGTTCGCATGCTGCGCTGTCGCTGCTCGTGCTCCTGCTGCTGCTGCTCAGATCATTGTCGCACTGTTTGGGAAGTTGACGGTGCTGAACGGTGGAGAAATTTCTGCGGCCGAGCGCTGCGCTGCTGAACGCTACACGCTGTCCAAACTGCAGCGCATGCACCAACTGCAGCAGCAGCGACGGGGAAAGCAGCAGCAGCTCCATAGACAGCAAGACGAAGATGCACGCCAGCAGCAGACGACGCAGCTGCTGCACCACCACGCCTCCCCTGCAGGACAAGCGGCAGCAGCGAGCGAAGTTGTGGGCGCTACAACTCGCGTGTTTCCCCCTCCTCTTGCTGGTGTTCCTCCTCCTCCTTCTTCCGGCGCAGCTGGTCCAGCGCTTGCTGCTACTGTTTCTGTGCCTCCTGACGCAGGTGCTGCTTCACGCACTCTGACGCCCGCAGACCCTACTGCTGCCGCTGTTGCTGCTGCTCCTGCCGCCGCTACCTGCTCTTCTGCTGCCTCGACCGCCGGAGGGGAAGGCGGAGGAGGAGAAGGATTGTTGCCCTGGGGTCTGCTTGCTGCGCTGCAGAGGGTGAGGCGCTGCCACGATGTTGGCTCGGATAGAGGACGCTCATCAGCTGCTCCGTCGATTCTTCTGTCGTCTACTTCTTTTCCAGGCATGCTACTCTAGTATAGGTGTATGCTTGAATAACTATTTCTGCTACTTTTTCAACGTATATAAACCGACAATGCCCGTCTGCGCACCCACATATCTGTCTGTATTTATATGTATGTGTATATTAGACAGAGGGAGGGCGGGACGAAGAGAGAGAGGGGGGGAAAAAAAAGAAGATGTAAAAGACGTGGATGCGTATATGTGTGTGTTTCTACCTCTGACATAAAGCCGCGTGTGATTGTGTGTGTGTGTGTGTGTGTGTGTGGGTGTGGGTGTGTGTGGGTGTGTACACACGTGCTTTATCAACAGAGACGGAGACAGCAACACTTGTGTATAGCTGTACGTGTGACTATAGTCGCCCACGTACTACACTCGTGGCTAAACGAGCCGGGGAATCATCTGGGCATATATATATATATATATATATATGTGTAGTCATGGGTAATACGGGCGCATAAATTTCTGCATATATATATATATATATCTATATATATATCTGGCAAATGGGCATTTGATATAATATGAGAGAGCACATAGATGTATGTATTGTCGTGGGTAAAACAGACCGATAAATATCTGCACATATATATATATATATATGTGACAAGTGGGCCTGTAATTTTGTATGAGAACATATATATATATATATAGATAGATAGGTAGATAGATAGATACAGAGGGTGTGAAGGAGTGTGACGTGTGTTGACTCGTGCCGCGGTAGCATGCAGAAGCTCTGCCATAAACATAGCCGATGTCTCTGGACACACGAGCCGACGCATGCAGGGGTGAGTTTCATAAGATATAGACAGTTAAAGGAACTCATAGCTACCCACATACAGACGTGCACAAATATATATATATATATATACGCATATATATATATATCCGTACATCTGTGTGTATTACAAGTACTGGTAGACGGGGAGGAGGTATACCGATATCTCTTCACGTGTACGTAGATACATGCATACCCGGATATGTCTGTATATGTTTGCATGCGTACGTCTGGAAATATATATCTCTCTATCTATATATATATATATATGTAGAATCGATTGATATGAATACACGGGTACACGGGTATGTCTGTATATGTTTGCATGTATACGACAGGAAACAGATACGTATATATGTACATATATATGTGGAATCGATAGAGGTAGAGACTTGCATACACGAATTTGTCTGTATATGTTTACATACGTACGACTGGAAGTATGCGTGTATGTATTCGTATATCTAACGGATTGATACAGATAGATGCGTACACCGGTATATCTGTATCTCTTTGCATGTGCACGACTAGATAAATAGATATACACATACGTGTGTACTACTTTTCCAAGAGTACGTGCCACTGTCTTGTTCGCGTTATCTGTTTGCATTGAAATGGTGTGTTCGGACAGAAGAGCTGCTAGCCTCGGCGGTCGGACGAAGAGGGGCGTGAGAAACGTCCGCACGCAGTTGTTGGGGTGTACGTACACCCCAGTGTTTCTTTCTTCGGCCTTTTTTACCGCGGACGCGTCCAGAGGCGCGACGAGTGTTAGGAGTGTGAACTGTTGAGAACACGTTTTCCACAAATAACTCCGCGGATGAATTTCTTTTCCGTCGCCGCCGCTCATCCGACAAATCCCGCTTTACTCTCTCTCTCTCTACTGCGCGCGGCGGTGTGTCTGATGGGCTGCGGCGTGTCTGGTGGGCTGCGGTGTGTCTACCGGGCTGCACAGGGAGGTGGAAGCGGTCGAGCTATGCACCACGCGCTCTGTGGATGTCCTCGGGCGTTGATATTTTCCCGTGTATCTGCGTCCACGCCGGTTCTGCCCTTCGAGAAATTGTCTGTCATTTTTGCCTTTCTGGATAACCCGTGCGGCCCCCAGCTGCCGCGGCTCTCTATTTCTTTCTCCCTTTCTGTCTTTCTTTCTGGCAGTGCGTAAGAAGCACCGCTACGTGCCCGCCGCCTCTCAGTCCGCGCCTGCTGTCAACCGCTCTGGTGTGTGTGGACGCCGCCCCCTCCCCTTCTCTCTGTTGTCTGCTGCTAAGGGCACTCCCCACGCGACACACAGGCTCGTTTTCCCGTTTCTCGCCGGTTCTTCTCTCTCGCAGATGTTTTCTCTGCGTCTGCTGCCCCACGCCCTCCTGCAGTTTCTCTTGTGTAACGGAGCCGCGTGCCCGTTTACCGCGTCCCGCTCCTCCCTCAGTATATCTGTCTGCGTGCAAATACGCGGTGGACTGTTTTTCTGTCGCCCCTGCATTGCTGCGCTGTGTTTCTGTCTGTCGCTGCGTATCGCGCCAGAGATGCTTCTGTCTCTCCGACGTGCGTCGCGTGACGTTTTCTCCTTGTTGAAGCACCCTATCTTTCTCCGGTGACCCAACCACTGCTGAGAAGACAGACTCTTGCGCGCGTTATCTCCTCTCTATATGCACATATATATATGTATCTCGAGCCCCTTGCGGCCTGTGCTGCCGTCTCCTAGCTCTTCTGGATGCCGGGTTATACCGACAACGCTGTTTTTCTCAGAGGCGTGTGTGTGTGTGTGCGTGTGTGTGTGTGGCTTTCTTGCTGTTGTCATCCCTCCCTGTGCTGCTCCTTCTCTTCCACGCGTTTGCTGCTGTCCTACCTTTCTCTGTCCTTCCCTCCTACCTCTGCAGGAGCCTCAGGACTGCTCGATTTCCACCGCGGGCTGCATATGTGTGCGTCTGTGCGCTGCAGCACACCAGCAGCATTAGCAACAACGGCGAGAGCGTCACCTGCAGCAGCAGCAGCAGCCTCGCCAGGAGCACTGGACTGGCGACACATCCCCTGGTCGCGCGGTTGCTGAAAAGTCAAGGGGAGAAAGAAGACTTCTTTACGGCTGCTGCAAGTGCGTCTGCATGGGCTGCTGCTTCTTCTCCCTTCTCTACGTCTTTCAGACTCGCTGTCTTTCGTGCTGCCTGCCTAATCCTATACATTTGCCCCCTCGCGCCTCTTCTTCTTCTTCGCCTTTCTGAGTCTCTCTTTCGCAACACGGTACACCTTTTCTGCGCGCCTCGCTGCCTCTGTGTCTCGCTGTCTCTCTAATTTCTCCCGCGCCGCTCTCGCTGGATCTCTGTTAGTATATGTCGCGTTGCTAAGCCTTCCTCGCCTCCCTATTGCCCTTCAGTCCGGGCGACGTGTAGCTCTCACTTCGTACCTCTATGTCTCGTGCGGGTATACGCTGATATATATACATATATATATTATCCTTCAGCCCGAATGAAGCGTACTTTCCACCTTGCGACTTTATACCTCGTGCGGGGATACGCTGTTGTGTACATATATATTGACCAAATGCTCTTCTTTCTTCCGTTTCTCTGTGTGTGTCTTTCTCTTCCTCGTCATCTCTGGAGCCCAAGGGAAGGCAGATTCCCAACCTGCTGTCTCGCACTTAATTACAGGCCAGTCTTCGTGTGTCTACGGGTCTACGGTTCTGCATTTTTCTGTGGCCAGCTGCAGAGCGCCTTCCTTCTATACCTCAGTCTGCGCTTGTGTATCTTTCGTGGTCTCACTCAACGTATATCCTCTACGTCTACGGAGACGACAAGAGAGCATCGCTGTCCGTCTCTACATATATACACGTATTATATAGATATATATATCTGTGTATGTAAGAGGAGAGGACGCCTGTCGGTCTCTCTTCCATATATATACATATATATATATGTATATATATATGTGTATATTCATGTATGTACGAGGACTCTACTCATCTGTGCGTGCCTGTCTGTCTCTCTCCTTTTATGTATATACGTATACGAAGAGAGCATCTATACCTATGTATATATATACATATATTCGTGTCATTCGTGTATGTGTGTGGCTGCTGCGTGTGTGAAAGGGGGGACGCAGATCAACAGCAACACCGCTTAGGCCAAACGGCTTTGCGTTTTGTACGTACACCCAAGGCTTCCATAGGTCTTTCTCTCTCTCTCTCTCTCTATATATATATATATAATTATACATATGTGTAGCGTGTAATTTCAACGCGGCTAGACGTATGTACGTGGATATTTTTTGTGCTGCAGGTGAAGGTGAACGCAACACCAACACGGCATGCAGCAAGCATTCGCTGGCTGCTTCGTTGGTGCGTGTGACGCTTCAGCCCGATGCAGCGGCTCTGTCTACCCCTTCTCCTGTTACCAAGAAGCTGTCGAAGTCCATGTCCGTCAGGTACCGGCAGCAACAGGAGCGCACCAGCAGCAATAGCAGCAGCAGCAACGACAGCAGCCACGACAGCAGCAGCAGCAGGGTCAACAGTTGCAGCAGCGGCAGAGGAGAAGACACCACACAACGGGAATCGCAGCGACGGCTGCAAGAAGCAGCGCTGCGGAAGCAGCAACACCAGCAGCAGCGGGAGGGGGGAGAGCACCAGCACTAGCGAGAGAGCAGCAGTAGCAGCAGCAATAAGGAGAAAGCAGCAGCGGCAGTAGCGAGAGAACAGCAGCAACAGCAGGCGCAGCAACAACGAGAACTGTAGAGGGGGGACGAACAATAGCAGCAGACGCGGGAGTCGCAGCAGCTGCACGCACGTCAGAAGGAGGAGCACGGATGGCCGCAGCAGAAACAGTGGCACAAACAGCACTCCCCAGCAGCGTGCCGAGTCCTGCCTTAACGCTCGCCGCATGTACGCATGTGCGTCTAAATGTCCATATCTTCACACATATGTACATGTATGTATATATGCACATAGGTATACACACATATGTACGTATATAGGTATGCCCTGGTGTCGAGAGAAAGACACACGTTTGGGGAGATGTACACATGTGAGTACATTCGTCTACGGATCACTCTGAGCGTACGCCAATAAGCACGTCCCTTATTTATGCATCTGGCCACGTTGACATATGCATATATATGTATATCTTTAAATACAGATACACGTATACAGTTGTACATATACGTATATATGTGTATAGAGGTAGATAGGTTGAGAGATACACAAGAGGGCCGTACAGGTATGTAGGACATGTAGACGCACGTATATACGTAGATGTGTGTATACGGATCGATTTATAGAGGCGTTTACGGGGATGTACGACATGCACATGTACATATATGTACGTGTACATACCGGTACTTACCTTCGTCTACACATATACATGTATGTATGTGTGCAGACTCTCAGAGAGTTTTACCGGTACTCTGTGCTCGTAAGCGCACCTACCGCAGGCTTCGAGGCGAGACGTTTTGCGTAGATTGCTGCAGATAAAACAACGTACACGTGTGTGCATACGTGCATGTGGACGGTCCTTTTTACCACATTGCCTGCCATTTTATCTTTCCGGTCCATACGTACATCTCGGTACATGCATGTGGGTGTGTTCGCGCACATCCACACCTACTTACGTAATATACATACGTATATATATATATATGTGAATGCTTATACGCATATGTCTGCTTACATATACACCTTGTTTCTATTCATAAATATGTATACATATATATGAGCGGAGAGAGAAAAGAGGAAAATGCATTTTATCTCATTGCTCCCGCCCCACAGACTCGGCCCCTTCTTTTCTTTCTCCGTACGTGTGTTGTCTGCACCGATGCCTTTGACCGTCTCCTCTGTATTTGTCCGTGCGGGTCTCTCCATTTATATCTGTGTGCACATGTTTTTGAGTGTGCATGTGTGTATGTGCCTCTGTATACGTCTATATATGTTTGAACGTCGGCATTTGCTATATGCATATATTTATATATTCGTACGTCGACGTGTTGGCTTCTGTACACATGAGGGGCTGTGCCTGTGGACTTGGGCGTCAGACAGACGAAGCTGCTTTGTGAGAAACTCTTTGGACTCCCTGCGGCGCGCATTCGCCTTCTCTACAACGACGGGGTGAGGCAGACGCAGGCGGTAGCTCCATCCCACACAAACACGCCATATATATATATATATATATGCACGTTTTCGTATGCAGTTAAATATTATACGTATATGCATTTTGGTCTTCAATATATATGCACGTCTTTGTGAACACAAATATATGTATGGATATATTTGCCTTTTGGTCATTAATATATAGATATATATATATATATATATATGTACACAACTCCGTACACATGTACATACATATGTATATATTGTGTATATATGCCTTCTGGCATCTTCACTCTATCTGTGTGTCTCGATATACGTGTATTATCTGTATCTATTTGTCTTGTGGACGACACTGCATGCACGTGCCTTCTTCGCCCGTTCATCCCGAAGTTCGCAGGGGTGCGACGTGTCCACTTCGTCTCGGAGAAGTGTTGCCCGTCAGCATACGTCTGCGTAGCAGCCGGACTCGTGTGTGTGTGTGTGTGTGTGTTTTTGACTCGGGCTGCGTATCTCTGGGCTGGTCGTTTTCACTCGAAGAAGACCGCCGTCCGTAGAGGAAACTCGTATTTTTGTATGTATGCTGTTGAACGGAAGAAGTAGATCTACTGGTAGAGGCGCCCACGTGGATATAGAAGTAGACGGGAATGGGTCTAGGGCTGTTGGGTCTGCAAGTGTGTTACTGTAGAGGCAGCAGCAGCCGCGGACGTGGACTACACAGGTGCTGCGTGGGGCGACTGCAGGCCTTCGCTCCTCTCACACGACTGCAGAGACACGCGTGTTCGGACACGCCTGTAAAAACGCGTCTCTAGGCTTCTTTGCGTCTGTCTGCAGGGCCCCGAGACCTAGTGTATGTACACGCGTATATGTGTTTCGAATATGTCTGCCTATTGAAGCACGCTGCGCGTCGGTGTGGGTGTGGATGTGTGTGGGTGGGCGAGGGATGTGCGGGTCTCCATTCGCACGTGTGGACGACGCGTACACGTGGAAGTGTACAGCGCTCGCTGCAAGAGACGCAGCCTAGGGGGTAATTTCGCTCCTGCAGGAAATTTTGACGCATAGAGTCCTGCGCACATGCAGAACACTATCTCTCATTATTAGCGTCTCTGTCTCTCCGGAGGGTAGGACAGGGAGACGCGCTCACACACGTACCGAGCGTAAACTTTTCTCCAACAGGCCTTGCGTGTCCCGGTGTGGAAATCTTTCATAGCAGCACATTCTTCTTCTAGAAATCTTGTCATATACACAAAGAGTATACATACATGTACACCTATATATATATACATATGCGTGCACATGTATATATATATATATACACACATATATACGTATACAGAGAGAGAGAGAGGGAGTCAAAGTCAATGTGTATACGTATGTATGCATGAGAGGGGGTGTACTTGTGTGCGTAGAGGATCAGTCAGACCCGCATGTGTGTATGTGCAATCTATGTGCGTGTACGTGCTGCGCTTCTCTCTGCCGGGCCCAGCACATGCCTCAGAGCCTCCCTCTCGAAGGCGACAGCTACGCTCTAGATTTCTTCGGCGTCTTCGACGGCGCTGTTTTACGAGTTCAGGACGTCGAGGAGCAGGAAGCAGAAGCAGCAGCAGCAGCAGCAGCAACGGTAGAGATGCCCTCGTTTCGTTTTCGCTAGTTGGCAACCCAGAGAAAGTCCAGTAGCTCCCTCGTCCCACTTTCGTTCAACTGCGACAGTCTTCTTCTACCTGTTGACTGAATGTGCGAGGAACCCTGGACGGATAACGCCTGCCTGCTGTACACTGCCAGGGTCGTTTATCTGGGACGTAGTGTACGTGTACACGTAAATATCTGTATATATCTAGAAAAGGAGGGAGACAAAGAGAGAGGAAGATATGAGGGAGGAAACGTTTCCCCGTTTTTCTCAAAAACATGTAAAATTTGATTCCCGGAGAAGTTATGTACATACAAATGCGCCTCTGCCTATAGCTTGTCTCCTCTCTGTGCACACATATATGTGTGTGCGCCTGCTGCTGCTGCCGGTCGCCCTCCTCTCTGGAGAAGGACGGTAGATTTTGGGCCACAGAGCGCTCTGTGTCATTTCGGTCAGAGATTAGAGGCAGAGAGAGAAAACGGAGAGAGACAGACAGCAGTCTTCGGTGAATGCTCCGGTCGAATGCAAAGTTCTTTGTCGTACGTATACTTTTCCATATCTCTTCCGAGATGGCATTCCAAACAACGGTCTTCGAGGCAGAGACGGGCATGTCACCTCCTGTATCGTCTCCGCAAAAGATACGCAGCGTGCGCTGTACCGAACTTGCACATCCGTGGTTCACGAGTACGTCTACGTCGTCGACCACATGCGCTGTGCATTTAGATATATATATAAAAGTGGAGAGAAAGAGTGAAATGCAGAGAGAGAGAGAGGGAGATTCTGCATTTGTGCGTTGCGTCGTAGAACTTCCTCTCCTTTACATTCTCTTCACGTACATGCCTATTTGTGCGGTCTGGTTTTTTGTCTCTTTCTCGTTCTCTCTCTGTCTTTCTGTCTCCGTATATATGCACATATGTATGTGTGTGCTTAGAGAGAGAGGTGTTTTTTTTTTCTCTCTATTTATATATACGTGTCTATCTGTGTATGTATACATACACCATTGCAGGCGTCGCTGCCTGTTTTGGTAGAGGGAGAGATAGACACGTGCCCATACATACACATTTATACATTATGGCTCGCTCGTACGTTATTTCCCTTTGCCTTTCTATCGGAACATTTCTGTCCACATTAAAAATACATGTCTAACAGAATAACAGGCTATCCATCCTGAGATAACTACAAACTGTTTCCCGTTATGTCGCCGCCGATCTACCACTTCTGCACGAACGTTTTTATTACGCAGGACCATTCTGTGTAGACAGCGCTGCAGCCATTATTCGTTGAAGGGAATGCAATGTAGAAAACTTCCATTACTGTTTGCGCGTAGGCACACGCAGCAATGTTTACACGTTGAACCAGGCAGGTCTGTCAGGAGTATGCAAATACATGACAACAGTGTCCACGTTTACACGGTATTGACACAGTGATGGCGAGTGTGCATTTTTACTGCCGCCGAACGGTTTTCGTAGCCCGTAGTCCTGCCCTAGTGTGCGCGGACGCAGAGCCCCAGGTCGCCGACCATCCTGGACGTCTCATTCTCTGGATGAAATTTGAAGTTCCGAGCTGTCCGAGTGTGGACGCTTGCAGCCACGTGGCGCCCGAGGCAGCTCTTTCTCCGGTACAGAAGGGAAAGCACCTCAGCAGTGCACGCGTGCAATTTCACGTAGAGTAGTGTGTGCGCATATCAATCCTTGCTTTCGTCAGAGAGAGGCAAGTTACGTCAGAGTGACTGGGACAGCTTGACGCGGGCAAGTGGGCACGTACAGGCACACGCGCGGGCTCTCAAACTTCTACTCTTGTGAGCTGCAGGAGGAATACGCTACTCTGCGTAGGAAACAGCCGAATTCACATCCGTACGATTGGCAACTGTGCATTAGCTCTACCTATGATGAAAGGGAGAGGTATTATCGCTCACGTGGACATTTTCAGGAAACATGCGAAGACGAGCCCCCACCGCAACTTTGGTACTTCACGTACCTGGGACTTTGGCACTTCGTACGTGTCTATTACCTGAGTTGGCCCCTGAACCGGCACGCGCACAACTGCGCGCAAAAAAACTCACATGTTACATGGATATTACATATATGTGTATGTGTTTGTGTGTTTACCAATGTGTAGATATTTGGACACCTGAAAATTGGAGGTCGCCTGCAAGCCGCACACTTACACGCATCTGCTTATACGTATATTTGTGTGTCGACTACGTGCGGGATGGGATAAGCAGTCAGTGCAGTAGTTCATATGCGCGGGCGTTTAATATGGAGGAATATGTAAGAGACGCTAAGCGAGTGGAAGGAGACTCGGACATGCCTTTCTCCACCTCTTCCTTTGCTGAGGTTGTAGAAGCCTCCACACCGAACACCGCAGGGAGCCTCGATCAAGGTCTTGTGCGTACCAAATGTAAACACCGACACATTTGCGCGTATCCCGCTGAAAAAAAACAATAATGGCATCAGTGTGTCCTCGCCGTACACACAAGCACGTTGATGCGACTTTCTTGCACGGAGAGCTCAGAGTTGTTGAAGAGAGTGGTCAGTCCTTGCTAGACGTGGCACTCAGTACATTCTGTGTTGCCTTGTCCAGCAGTGTCCACCATGCCAGTAGACTCGGGCGACTCGCCACTGCCCGTGAGCGTGTTCAAGTATGCAGCAGACCAGAGGCGCTTGATAGGTGTCGCAATCTTGATATGATGCTGCACCCTTCTGCAGAGAAGGGTGTGTAGGACGCTCGTCCTGTTCAAGGTAATATTCGAACAAGACTGTTCATCCTTTAGCCTCTGAGGCACGTTCCCCCTGTACCTGCGTTCTTTTTTCGAGTGACTATTCGCCCGACTTGCCTCCATTAGCCCTGCTCGCACTGACGTGTTTGAGAGATATGTACGGCGCGCATATACCGCCACATTGTGACAGAGGCTGCTGTCGTCTGCCACAGGTGCGACGCGCGTATACAGTCCCATTAATTCCTTTGCGTCTCTGTCTTCGTGACGTAGCAGGCAGCCTACTTTTTGTCTTTCTGCAGAAGGTGCAACTTGCTCGCAGCCACGTGTACTATTGCGACACGTAATGTTTCAAGGTGTGCGTCAGGTGTCGGAACTTCACTCGTTGCTCAGGGAGCGTCGAGGTCTGAATCCAGTGTTTGTCCACCTTTAAACCCGCTAGAGAGGCCAGCTGATGAGACACTCAAACCTACGTGAAAGTAGCACGCGCGTGGCAGGCTAGTCTACGCTTTAGTGCATTGGCGTTCACAATGTTACGCGTAGACAATCCTGAAGACTGCGTAGGGCTTTTCGGTGGGGTTGTACTTGTTCTACGTAGTCATGTTTTCTTTGGGGAGAAACGGTGGTCAGGTCTTGTGGCGAAAGGGCGTGCGAGTGCCTGCCATCTAGCTCCCGAATCCTTGACAACGATCCAAAACTCCCTGCATATAACGTTCGCCGTACCGTCAGCGGAGTACACCTACGTAACCGCGAGGGCATGCTGCAGGACGCCCGACCATCTGCAGGTGTGAGAATTTTTGGTAACTAACGAGGACACTCTTATCACCTCTCCATATTGCTCAGTAGACTCCTATGGAGCAAATTTAGTAGCGGCGTACTGCGCGTGTCCGTGCTGGATGTATCTTACCACTTGGTGAGTCCGCTACAAGGGATCCCCGAGATATCTGCCGGTTGGACACCGCTGTTCACTGTGAACAGATCAACGCTCTCAACCGCTCTTTGAGAAGCCTTGTCCTCGAGCACATGCTGGGACCCGCGACTGAAAAGCGCTGCCGCGCTGCTCTGCTTCTTGCACGCTGCTCTCCAAAAATATGCAATCATCAAAGCCGTTCAACACTCGTCAGTGCCACTCGTGTATGAGGTTGCCGTAGGCGACGGAAGACTTGCAAGTGTGCCGGTGTTTCTTACGAATGCGCTCGAAACGCATTGTGTGCAGTGACACAATCAGCAGTTCGGCGCTGACATTATGGCATAAGTGAATAAAGCGATTTCTTAAAGACGTTGTGAGTGACAAAAGGTTTACTGATCAGACGCGGCATAGCAGAAGGGTCTCAAGAACCCGTTCGGACTGCTGCACCAAGTATTGCGGCTGCTGCTACTGCTTTCCTGCCGCTTCACTCGAGCATTCAGCGGTTGAGGGAAAAGGCAATGAACGGACGAAACCGCCACCAAGATCCCGACAGACGGTGAGGCACCCTAAGCTGCGCGTGAGACTGTCAATCTGGGCAGAGTAAAAACAGTACACGCTGAGGTTCTACGCAGGACGGAAGTGAAAGACCACTTGGTGCAAACAGGGGGACCACATTGCGGCCCACGTGTGGGCAACTTGTCCCCGTCTTTTTGCGCGGCGTTGTGTGTGTGCGGAGAAGACAAAAAACCCCAGTGATCAACGCTCAGATGCAGGCGACAGCGCCAAGAAGACGACGGACGACATTGTGTCGCTTCTAAAATACGAAGCTGTGGTGGGCGCATCATCTTGATAACTACGCTAGCGCTTCAGTCGTTTTTCGAAATGGTTCTAACATCCGTTGTGCAACGCCTTCTGGAACTCGCGTCTGACCACAGATTGTGAAAAGTGTCCGAGGTAGCCTTGGCCCTTCGAAAGATGAGGAGCCCACTGTTAGGGCGAAAGTGTCCCAGGACAATAGCACCTGGTGGGGCTAACCACCCTCCAGTCGTGCGTTCTCCGTGGACTGTGCGGCTTCGTGTTCAGGGCTACACGTAGTCCCTGCCAAGTCGATAATTACGCATTCTTCCGTGATCCGCCTCTCTCCTGATGAGGTCGGCCAAATCTGATTCAGCGTAAACGTTGGAGCCTTTTCTGCTGTTGTGCGCGAACTCCAATGTCAGTAGAAGACTTCGCTTTTCTGCTGCTGTGCCCTGCTTTTTTGCATTTCCGGCCGCAGGCATACGTTACACGTGCGAAGAAGGGAGCGCGGAAACTTCGTTCTTCAAAAGCGACCAGAGATCAGGTAGCTCCTGCTCCGAGACGCTGTTCGGCAGATGCTTTTTCAGAAATCGCGGGCATGATAGCAAGCCACATGAGGCTGGGACAGTTAGCGATGGCGAATGATGCAGGCAGTTGCCGTGACTAGCATCATGCATGTATGCCGACCAGAATTTGATCCTACGTGTCAGAGTTAGCTATCCAGCGTCAGACACAGAGAACTCTGTCCCCTTATTGGGATGGTTCCTGCAGGCTGAAGATGAATATTCACCCACCGTCCTCTATGATGATCCACCAGCTGGCAACGGCCCACACGTTGGCAGAGGTGGGCTGACAACTTGAAAACTACGAGAGGTTGCCTCCTGTTAATGCAGGATCATCTGCCAGTTGATTCTTCTCGATACCGGCTGCGGACGATCACGAAACCAAACGGGATTCCGCAGCTGTGAATGAACGGTCGCTTTTCACACCGCTGCATTTCAATTGTTCGGCTGCGCCTTCGTTCCGGCTTGCACTGAAGGCTGCGCTCTTTTTGGTCGTTCGTCGAGCGGGTTCGACCATATATTCATGCATGTATATGTGTATGTGTGTGTACGAATATGTAAACAGAAAAGCCCCGGGTTCGACCATGCACATATACATGTGTATACATGTGTGTTTACTAAAAGGACCTCTGTTGCTGTTTTTGCATTGTTCAGGTTTCAAAGCTTCGATGCTCCGATGGCTTTGAGCGCGTCGGCGCTCTTTTGTTTCCGCGCAGGAGAGGCTTGATTGAAGTTGTTGAAGAAAAGTAAGGAAGGCGTATGTTGGACCGGAGCAACGACTGGCCGCACTCAAGAATTCGGCTTGTCCGTACGTTGCCCGTACAGTCTGTAGAGTAGCAACGTGAGTGCTGATGTAGCTGCTGTCACTTTGACGGCAGGTTTTTATGTCATCACTTCCCATTCGGTTCTCCAGCAATGGAAAGACCGGGGCACCTCTCGTCAAGAAACTGCTTGCCTGCAGACGTTTGTAGATTCTTCGGGTAACGTCGTGTCAGTGGAAGGACCGGAGTATTTCTCGTCAAGCAACTGCTTTACTGTAAACGTTTGTAGATTCTTCAGGTAACACCGTGACAGTACACACTTACATAATGCGAATGTGCTGCGTACCGCGAAGTCTGCTTCAGGCTGAAAGGCTAGTGAGAGCGACCGGATAGTCAGAGGTGAGCACACATTTACGGTGTGCAAGGGAACTGTGTGGCGGGTATGACATGGATCGTCACGCTGTAGATGGAGCCAGAGAATAAACAGTAGCAGCTCGCGCTAGTTACCCCTAATGCACTTGTCTGTGCAGAAGACACAGTGACCTACATCTCTGCAAGACTCCTGAGAGGATGACATGGTTACTGGCCTTGCCGAATTTGGGTTCTAAACGGATAACCGCGCGGAGCAACGAATGACGATGTATCACGAAAGTTCCGAAAACCGAAGCAGACACACAAGCACGCTGTGAAAAGTGCCGGAGTTTTCCGTGACAAAGCCAGAGAACTTCGGCACCAACGGGACTATGATTTGTTGTACAATTCAGTTCGCACCTTGCCAAGCAGAGCTCAAACGAGATGGAAGCATTTGAAGCGTATCTCACTGTAATGTGCAAATTCTCCTCAGAACGCCATCACTGGAAGTATTACGCGGGAAAACGTGAACAGCGGAGCACGGTACGTTGGACGCGTTATTACCATAATAGGCACGCACATAAGGATTCGCTATATTCACAGAAAACTGCATTGGTTCCGTGCGCGGGCAGGCAGCAGGTAGTTGGTTATCATGCGGAGGTAGCCGTTGCGCATTCCTGTAGAGTAACAAGCGGGGTAAAACGTGCACAATAGCGTCACGTGCCGACCACTACGAACGCATTGCTCTCTCTCAAAACGCAGTCGTTTCCAGATGCATATTCAGTGTAGTAGCCGTCACGTAGCAGCAGACGTTCCATCCACGTAAGGTACCCGTAAATATTTCGGCCCCGTTTGCCTGCATACGAAGCTCGGAGGAACCTAACTGGAAAGGCCTATGAGCAAAGTGGAACGAACTACGAAATGCTCTGCTGCTTAGTCCCCAGTCCAGTCCTAATCGGTCATGAATCAGGTAATCTTCGTAGTTCTCGGTCACCAGCTAGCGAATGCTGCCGTCGCCTCAAAAGGCTGCGCAGCGCACCGCCGAGGCGATCTTCAGCTCCATTTCGCGCCTGAATTCGCCGATACGCTACATATATCAAGAACAGCTGCAGAAATTGCAAGGCACTCAGGCTCAAACGCACCACGGATGTGTCCCCCTCCAACATTTCCAAAGTAACTCTGCTGTATAACCAGTTAGCTACTAAAGATAGAATTCCGCCAACCGACAGGATCAAACCTGACACCGTACTGCGACACTCAGTCGGATACAGCTCTTTACTGGTCCAGTGTACCTGGGAGGTTATGGCAGAGATGTACACCGTGAGTGCAACTAGACTAGCGTATCCCGCAGCATCGGAAGAGCCAAAAGAGACTCCATTCATGATCAGACCCGCTAAAGCCAAAATGAGGCTAACCATACTCGCACCGAGCCTGTCCGGTATGAGTCCAAGTAGGGCACAAGGTAATGCAGCCGCAGGGCTAAAATACTGCAGTAGATTCCCCGCTGGTCCAGTGAAAATTCGTTCCGCACCTTGCATAAAGAAAGAGCTGGTAACAGTCGCAATGACAAAATTCAATGTGACGACTAAAGTCGGGATGGCAAAAATATTTTCTCGGAGCGCGGGGTTCGCAAGGAAGTCACGTATGCTGCGTAATGTTCTACGGAGAGCTCCTCTGAGCTGCGGAAGTCGAGCGCGCTCCCCGGCAGACTCCAGGGTCGCGTCGCTCGGCCCTGCCGTAATCGCGGCGAGTGGCGAGAGTGGATCGATCCCCTCTGCTCTTGGCACCGTGTCTTCATTCAGACCCCTTCCGGAAGGGTCAGAGGCAGCTCGGTCACCCGTGGAAGCTGAAGCTGTCGTTGACGGAAGCAGACTTGTGCCTGCTAGTAAGGCGGGGAAACTCGCGACGAGTGCATAACCCGCCGTAACTTGCCGTACAGTGAGAACCGATCCCGACACTAGCAATTTCAGAATGAAGGGCGTCAAAGCACTGAGGGACGCGAGGGCCCCCAAGAGCCCAAGTATCACACCGCCTGACCTTGGAAACATCTGTGCTAAAGAAAGCGACGCGAGGTACGCAGTCTGCTGGCCCGCCGCGACCAACGCCAACCCTCCGGCATAATTTCGGAAGGCAAACAACACCAGTCCAAAAATCTCTGACAGATGCCCTACAAATGAAGCCACACGTGAACCAGCAGAATCAATCAGCGGTCCTGCGAGGAAACTGCTAATGCAGCCAGTGGCAAATGCAACCGTGTACAACCCTTCTATCTGCGCCTCCTGGGCGTCACAGAGATACCTTTGCGGGTGAGCCAGTCCAGACTGTAATGTTTCGTTGTTCTCAAATCCCCTGGTCACCACCCGCTGTACGCTGCTAGTGTCATTTGAAGAAGTACTGTTCAGTGGGCAGAGTTCTGCATACGCACTGTCATGGCTCATCATCCACGCCAGAGGCTTGAAGTTATACACGATAGTTCCAGTGAGGGCTGTGAAGAAGAGAATGACGAGAAGACTTAGTACCCGTCGGGCGGTACTGAAACGCGCCTGGCGGCGGGAAGGCACCTGGCGGCGGGAAGGCGCCTCCCTTCGTCGAATCGCCGTCCTCAGAGCAGTGGGTCCTCCTGAGCACCCACTGCTCGAACCGGCTGGCCTGTCATTTGCAATGTGAGAAAGACGGGGATGTCGTTCCGACACACCGGAAGGATGTGACGCCGTCGGTGTAGACCGAGTAGAGCGTCCTGTCCGTGTCACTGATGAAGGCGTATTCTCTGTGGAAAGCACCGAACCGGAAGCGTCGGACTCCGTAGGACTTTCTGCCGCAGCATCCCTTGATACTCTTGGAACCTGTGGTAATTCTGAATCCGACGGATCTGAAGAAACAACCGAGGTGATCAACTGACATATAATGACAGCGGCTATACACGAAATTGCGCCCCACCTTGTGGAAGGTCGTTTTACACCGGCCATCGTATGCTTGTTCATTGATCAGCTTCTGATAGCAGAAACACGAATTTCTTAAAGGGCACAAAGGAGCGTCACTGTGTGGACGATGATGTTGAGATGTCGCAGAAGAACAAAAATAAGGCAGGGTGCCCGGATGCTTATGCAAGGCGCCAGCTCTGTACGGCTCGCATGGAGTTCAGTGTGTTGCCGTGGGGAGCAGATATGTCAACACAGCTCGTCTGCTCCTGCGTCGCAAGTTTCAGGAGGCGGCGCAAATTTCACGAGGCAGGCCACAAGAAGGCGTCGCAATCTTACTGCCATCTACGTTGTGGGATGGCACCCCCGGGTCGGACAGTGCAGTGCGACCTGCAGTGCACAAAGGCAATCACGGAACAACGACATCAGCCTGCACTGGCATCGTTGTAAGGTGAACTGGATCAGCTTAAGGTAACATCTCCCGTTTCAAAGGCGTCTCGATGTACCGTTTTAAAAGCGTCTCGAATGTGCTCCCGCTTAGTGCAGGCGACGCTGGTCGACACGCCATCGGATCACACAATTTCTAGCTCGTGTGGTGGACAGGTGGTGCCACACAGGCTACGCTATGAGACGCGCTTTGCCCTAGTGTGGGCAACATAAATTTGTTGAACAACAACATGTGTTCGTACTCACCCCCCGATACTAACCCTGCATCCACTGATCGCCAAGGTGAGTGTGAGGCACGCTACCGAATCAGGGAGGCAGCACGTTCAACCCTAACAGGAACTGGACAGCGTCGAGGGAAGCAAATAAGAGGCTGCTGCTGAGAAGGGAAGTCACGATCTCGTAGACGTGTACGGCAGAGTCTCACGGCACCAACTTGCGATAAAGTGTGTTTCAGTTTCTCGGTAAGCAGCTCTAGTGGAAGACTTCCGGTATGCAGGGGGAACAACTATCACAGGCCCTGTTGACTCCGCAACGATGTGTACAGTGGCCCATGCTGTGCCTTTGTGCGCTACCAGCGATGTGTTTTCTCCCCCACACCCTCTGCGCTACTTGCCACCACATATGACAGAGCGGGGAACTTCAGCCCTATGGAGGTATCCCCATTTATAGTGATTCTGCCTGCATATGTGGCTTCGTTTATGCGGATATCGGGTGTCTCTTTTACGCACGAGGACTGCGCAGAGCGGTGAGTCACTCTTTTGCATCTCAACTGCAAAAGTTTATGTCCTTCACTGCTCTCGGTTGTTCCAGGTGTCGATATTAAGTGTGATATGAAGGCCACCTTGCAGGAGTAGCGCCTGCCGGAGGGATTCTTGATTGTGTTGCGCAGGCGTCGTCACAGAGATGCGTGCATTCACATTTCGATACTCTAGTGAGGTGTAACCCCAAGAAGAGTGGTGCAGACACGGAGAGCTATGAACGAGGCGAAAGACCCACAAGTATGCACGTAGGCAACGCAGGTACCCTCTCTTATGCGTTCGGGTGCGTATGTAACGCGAAGGGGAGGCCAGGTTATGGAGTTTCAAAACGGAAAAGGAGTCAGTTGATTGCCTTGCCAAGTGCTCTTTCCTAACATTTTGTGCCGGCCAAATACGGGAGACCGAACCGAGTAGTGGGAGCCTCGTAACGACGTAGGCTGTTGTTTCGATGCAGCTTCGCCGTACTTCTAATTTAACTTCTAACCAGAAGTGCTCATCCGCATAGGGTAAGCGCTCATTGTCGCTCCCTTCAGATAAGCCAGAGAAATCCTAAGTAGTAGAAGGCTTGCACTGTATCGCAGACGCGTGACCTCCACTGGTGACGAGGTGCTAGAAAGGCGCAATGAGTGGAGCTACGGAGACATGAGGTTACTCCTTAAGAAAGCGGGGGGAGAAGATAACCACAGGGTGTGTTCTACTTGAACGAGGGCGAGGAGCGGACATGACTGCGTACACAGCATGTGTTAAGCGGTAACAGGTAGCGTGTACTGCCTCCTGGATGTAACTGCGACACCATGTTTATAGCAGCCACGCGTGACTCAGAGTGCCGGTGAACGACGTAGGGCGTCGTAGATATTGCTGTTTTCTGTTGAGACGTGGCTACGAAATGTCTCAGGCGGATCTGCACCCTGGCTTCGAGCTCTGCCTTCCAACGAGAAAGGCGCACACTGCATGGTATGTCGGCGAAGCATGTTGAGCGGGCATTTCTACGTATCTCGCGTACGGCAGGCTTATGGACGCAGATGAACCAATGATCATCGCGGACCTGCAGCCTTCGTAGTCGTTCAAACGTTTACGTATGTACATAGATCTGTGCCATTTTTAGGATATTTTGGGTTGCTTCAACCTACGCGCAGGACCGAAGCGAACGTCTCCTGAAGCCAGGCAAACTCAGGTTAATAACGCACTTCTGCGCCGCTAAAAAAGAGAACATTCGAGAAGCGCTACACCGTTCTCCGCATGTTGTCTCTGTCCGAGGTAGTTCAGCACGCTGCAGGCTGGATTCTTTCTTGGATCCAGAGCTGCCGCTCAAGGCTTCCACTCACCCAGTTCTCCAGAAACTGGTCTGCGATCCGGCATCCACTAGCTCCGCCACAATCGGACTAAATCAACCATGTGAGTGTGTTCGTTCCATGAACTGGGACAGGACTTTGTTTTGCGTGTACAGGCGCATGCTTCCGGGGAGCCAGTGCGCCTCTCTGCTGGCTGCAATCGCCAACAGAAGCTCTAATCTCCCTCGTTGTAGCGATTTATCCCTTTACAGTGCCAAAGAAATGCTTATCTGTAGATTCAACTTCATTTCCACATGAAATGGCAGTCCACTGGACAGTTACAGAACACACGGTGGAACCGCATGGCAACGCCACGGTTACAGGTGCGGCCCAAGGGGTACTACGTCAGGGCGTAACCTTGGTCTGCGGAAGCTTGGAGTGCTGAAACCCTCTCAGCTGCATTTCAACATCCCCGCAGAACCCTTTCGTGGCCCTGCTGCTCACGAGGTTAAATGTGGTGGCCACAAAACACACTGTTCTCGTGAAATCCTGCCGTGTCTACACGGGGATGCGCTCATCCAAGTCCACACGCGTACCTGCTTACATTGTCGCGTCTGGAAAACCACTGCAGATGTTCTAAAGCGTACAATCCCCTTGTGCTGCATCATAACCAGCAGGTATTCTGTCTAAACGAGTATCTGAAGCAGAGTCTCACCGGTGTGTACGTTGCTGTGCGACGTCGTCGAACCCAGTGGCACGACTGGAGCATAGCAGACACCATTGTCACAGCGAGCAGTCTGCCTGCCCCAAGTCAGTACGTGGCTATCGCGTCACACAACAGCCGGCAGGGTTTGTCTGACGTGTGAGAGTGTGGGGTATGATTGTTCGAACACGTCGGTCACCGCGACTCATCCGCACCGCGAGACGGTTGCACGTAGCCCCCGACGCTACCGGCTGCTCCACTACGTTTCGGGGGACTCTTCGTGCTGTCTGCTGCCTGATGCACGTAGGCGTCCTGATACAAAGTGTAGTTTTTCGTAGACTGCAGCAGGCAGCCGCATGTTTCATATCACGCACACGACAGTGTGTTCTCCTTCGACAACCATACGCGACTCTGTAGGAGACGAACGTGGCCGTAAGGAGCGCCGCGGAGAACTTGCACGATTCATCCTAGCCGTTGCTACACCACATTACTCGAACTCCACCTCGCCTTACCTATTCTACTAGGGATTCATGAAGCGCATTTGTGCACCCGTGCGAGGACCTGTCCCAGCGAAAGAAAAGCGCTAGCCCCGAATGGGCCGGCCGGCTGCCACGTCTCGCTGGTGAGTTGCACACGCATGCAGCGGCGAACGGAGTCAGTGAAAAGCTCCAGCGGCGGGTGTCGCGTGGCCTTTTCACACGATCCCGGTTCGAAGATGTGAAATTTGCTATTAGCCGCCTTCGCACAGGAGTGGTCTTTGTTACACTAACTTTCATCTCGAACGGGAAGGTGAGGACATCCCCAGGCAGCGAAAGGAAGCGGTGAAAAGATGACTTATTTTCTGGTGAAGGGACGGCAAGCAGTTTGGTAGACGTTAATGCTGTTATACACTGCAGAATCTTCACCCACATCGTACCTATATGCGTGATTGAGGCTTTCGAAGACTGACGGGAATGCAGTACCTCTATACATTCGACGACTGCGGGGAGGCTCCTGAAGGCAGAAGAGAGAGGTTGCCGGCCGCAAAGTGAGTGCGAGGCAGCGTGGCGGCGGCACGTGCTCCTTTTAACCTTATGAAGCCACACTTGTCTTCTGTACAAGACACAACGTAGTAAGTGGTCTTCAGGAGCTACGTTGTGTTATTCAGCGAAATCCCTTACTAACTGTCGTTATGTAGGGGTGGTGTCTACGCTGCTACCGATTGTTCTGAGTGAAAACCGTGGCATGTTCAGATGTATCTCGTGTGGAGCTTCCTCTCACTCACCTGTCATGAAACCTCCAGTGCTCGTGTGTACACGCTGCGGCAATTGTGACCGTATCTCTTTTGACCCACGACGGTAGACGTGGTCGAGAAAGGGGGACGCGCGCGTCCAATGTTCCGCACAGTTCTGGTAACTGCTGCGTACGAAGGTCTTTGTACCAACTCGTGTGTGTTGGCGAGAGCCGTGACACGTCGTAATCACATCTCCGGCTCATACCTCGCCGTACACACAAGCATGTTGATGTGGCGTTCCTGCACTGAGAATTCAGGGTTGTTGAAGAGAGTGGTCAGGCCTTGCTAGACGCGGTACTTGTACATTCTGTGTTGCCTTGTCCAGCAGTGTCCACCATGCCAGTAGACTCGGGCGACTCGCCACTGCGCGTGGGCATGTTCAAGTATGCAGCGGACCAGAGGCGTTTGGTTAGGCATCACAAATTTGAAATGATGCTGTACCATTGTGCGGAGAAGGGTGTGTAGGACGCTCGTCCTGTTCAAGGTGACATTCGAACAAGACTGCACATCCTTTAGCCTCTGAGGCAGGTTCCCACCATACCTGCGATCTTTTTCAGAATGGCTCTTCCTGACTTGCCTCCATTAGCCCTGCTCGTGCTAACGTGTTTGAGAGATCTGTGTGGTGCGCATATCCCGTCACTTTATGACAGAGGCTTCTGTCGGCTGTCGCAGGTGCGACGCTCGGGTACAGTTCCGCTAGTTGCGTTGCTTCTATGTCTACGTGACGTAGCAGGCGGCCTACCTTTTCTTCTTTCTGCAGGAGGTGCAACTTGCACGCAGCCACGTGTACTACTGCGACACGTGACGTTTCAAGGTGTGCGTCAGGTGTCGGAACTTCGCTGGTTGCTCGGAGAGCGTCGGGGTCTGAATCCAGTGGTTGTCCCCCGTAAAACCCGCCATCCGAACAGGAGAGACACGCAGACGGACTCACAAACACTCTTGTGTATAGCGCCCTCAGCTGCCCGTTCTTTGTATGTGACAGCTGGCTGGCTGCCCGTTCGTCGACCACCTCGTGTTGTTCGAGAATTTCCGCCACCCTCCCCTTGCAACTTTGGTTGGGTCTCCATTCAGCTCCTTGAAAATAGCCGGAGAAGTTTTTTCTCGCGTGAAAACGTATCTTGTCCTAGCCCTTCGAATTCCTCGCTGCAAACGTCTTTCCTGTTAGTATCAGACACCATGGGCGTGCGTGTACGGTTGTCGTTGTCCTCCTCGCCCGCCGCTCCCCCTGCTACGACTGCGGCACGACTACGGCTACGGAACCAGGGGTTTTGGCCGAGGTGTCTTCCAGAAGCCTCTGCGCGAACGTCTGCGTGTCGCGCAGCTCCGCTTTTGCGCAAAAGCAACTTCCACAGAAAACGGTGTATTCCGGCTGCGCTTCGCAGCTTTGTAGGTATGCTGATCTGTACCACTGGCCAAAACCTGCCATGTGACAGAATCACATTTGCTACCGTCTAAAAAGCGAACGTATTCACCTGACCAAACCTTAACGCGCACTGGCGATGCATATGTTCTGGGTAGTGTGAAGGATTTTCCTGTGCATCAGTAACGAGGTGACGACATACTGAAAACACCTTCTGTTTTTCAAGCGAGGGCTCACCGGGTAAATCCGCTTGTCAGCACCTTGTTGACGCGTCCACTAAAACTGCTTCAGCCAGTTGAAGCTCACACGATGCTGATGAATTGCGTATGTGCTACTGCCAGTAGTTTACGACGCCTTCGCCCAGGTTGTATAGTATCTTGTACGTTGCTGTGCCTACCTCTCTTGCAGATGATGAACACAACGTGAACTCCTTACCAGAAGAAAGTTTCTCCGCAGGAGGTGCCGAGTGGGACGAGAAGAATGAAGAGTCGCAGGGCATGTGGGAGCAGTCTGAAGAGCACTCATCCAAAGAGAAGAAAGACGATTTCGAAACAGCCGTATCTGACGGTGTTCTGCGTGACATGGTCCAACGTCACTTTCTTTACGATGAGGAAGAAGACGAGAAAATGATGCATGCAGCTGCTCCTCCGTTCATAATCGACGGCCACCGATTCAATGGCTCCTCTCCATTTGCATCTCCCCCATGGGGACCCATGGAGCGCATGAGCCCCTACGACCGGTAGGTGGCAAGAGGGAGTTTGCTTTTTTCTGAGGAGGTGAAGTCTGACCGGAGACGCACTGCCTTGTTTTCAGGAGGGGACGGAACGTATTTGAGAGCGCACTAGATGGCATTGTTCAATCCCTCTCCACCACCAATCCCTGATGACCACCGCTCACAACGCTTGAGGGTTGCGATCGTCTGCTGTCCACGCGGACGTTTAATTCGCTGCATGCTTACACCTGTTTGAGCAGGCGGCTGCATTGCAGGCGCATGAAGTACGTTAATTTAGAGCATTGGTGTGGCAGCATGAAGCGCTTTGTGTACTGCCTGCAGTTTTAGAACCGTGCGCAGCGAATATCCTGATGAGCTGCAGTGTTAAAAAGTGTCTTTACAGTCCTCAAAACGCATCGTGTTCGCTGACCGCTCTGTAGGAGTTTGGCCAGCGTGCCGCCACTGGGAGACGGAGCCAGCGCTGCTGCACCGTCTGCGCTTGGATCTGGAGAGAAGCGAAACGCCACGGAGAGAGTACACGATTTCTGGGATCGTCTTGCCCAACACACAACAAACTGGGATTTCTATGTGGAGTCGGGCAGTAGGGTTCAGGGTATGGCCAACAACGCGGTGCTGGTAACTCCCCCCGTCACCCCCAACCGCGCATTCTTGTGGACAAAGCACGAAATAGAACAAGGCGCATACGAGGACCCCTACGCAGATGGTACAGTGGGACACGAGGAGCCGAGCTATTTGAACCCAGCCACGCCTGCATTCCGCACAGGCCGCAGACGAGACCTGCACCGAAGAACCGACACCGGTGAGCCGTCAACATATTCAACAGGGTGAGGCCTGAATAGGTTTCCGCCGCGGCAGCGTATTCCGAAAAATTCACCGTTGCCACCTGGTCACAACTGCAACGCAAACGCACAAGCCCACAGTCGTGATCTCTACTGCGTGGCGCGGCGGTGACCGTCTTCACCACCGTCCATGGTGGTGAACATTCACGTCGCTACATGCTTTCGCTGTAACCGCATCCACTGATGTGGAGCAGTCCTGGCATTCAGGCGTCGTTTCCTTCGTCTATCCTACTATTAGGCAAGAAGCAGAAGAAGCGCTGGGGTATGGAGAACATTCGAGGAGACATTCCCAGAGGAAACTGGACTTTTACTGACGATATATACAAGGTTCGAATGTGTCGTTGCTGAAGGCGATTGTTGCAGCCACCTTTGGCGCCTGCATCCAGCTGCAAAAAGTTCCCATTTTGAGGCGCCACCCCCAAGATTTGTGACCCATCCGCTTGGCACATCAACACTACAGCGTCGCCAATCAAACCCAAGCCAGCCTTCGCACACCAACACTACAGCGTCGCCAATCAAACCCAACGCAGCCGTCGAAGAGGATCAACGCGCATGCGAACCCTTGTCACCTGAACATTTGGGGGAGAAAGACTGCGTTCCATGTGCGACCCTTTCGATTCTGTGTGCGTTCGCGTGCTCAGGACATGCTGGACTCTATGGACTGGGAGCGGGAGTGGCCACACCTACATGACAAGAACTATTACAAGCGGTGCGTCACTTTGCCGATCCGAACGTGTTGCAGCGCTGCTTATCTCTTTTTTGTACGAGCGCATACCCGTGCGCACCCGTGCGAGCTGTAATTGTACACGTACTCGTTCTCGTGCATCTCAGGCTTCCACCTTTATACACACATACGGCACACATCTACACAAGCAGATCTGCACGGACACGTAGGCTAACTCAATGAGGCAACCACCAGCAATGTGCGTCAGCTGGGCTAGGTTCTACTACGCGCGGAGGAAACGTTGGGGCTGACGAAGGAGTTTTAACAGCAACAGCATCATTTGGGGAGGACGCAGCCTGCACTGGGCCGCACGTTGATAGATCTTCAGGTTTTACTGCGTTGCCTGACTGGAAAAAGAGAATTGCGCGTGGTGGCCGAGAAAAATTTACAACTGTGGATAACTTGGAGTATTAACTCGAAAATTTGAAGAACCTGCTGCCCGACACTTCGAGCACCGGTTGTTGGTTGTAATGGACTGTTTCCCGCCAGATCGCACTATAACACCCTTACGGGCGACAACGACAGAAACGAGGATTCGTACTGGGATCCGCAGTTCATTGGCGGAGTAGATACTTACCCGCGTGTGCTGCCGGCTGGCATGAACTACACATGGCCGGTGTACTGGGTTCCATGGCTGTGCAAGAAACACCCTCGCCACGGCGGCCAGCCGCTCAAGTCGGAGCCGTTCAACCTGGGGGGAGTCGAACCTCTTCAGGTACCGCTGCGTGAATACATGTTGTACCAACAGGGACAGATTTTGATAACATGGCAGCTGTCCCACGGCGAGACCGAGACCCGCGGTCGTAATCGTCGTCCATCCCAGTGCTGCTGTCGTACACCTCGTGGGAATGCATTGCTTCGCGGTTGTTCCTTGATGGAAAGTTGGCGCACATATTCGGTCTTCAGGCGACGTACGCGTATGCAGATGAGCACGATAGGTGCCACTGCAATATGCTACACGGGTTTGCACTGCGGGAAAGTTTCGAGTTTCCTTGCTGCTGTGGTCACGGTGAACTTCGGATGTGCGGGCGCGATCCTCCGTTGTGTGCAGTTGTGGTTTTACCCCGACGGCTGCGAATTGTCGCACCCTGGCTTTTGTTCAGTAAAGCTCGTCTCGCGGCCAGGATGGAATCTACCGTTCCGAATCAAAATGTGGATACAAGGCAGCTCTGTAGACATCCCCTTAGGCTGTAGATATTCGACGACCTCCGCTGGTGCTGGTGAGGCTATCTGTTCTGATAGTGGAGATGCCCATCCGGAGAGGGAAGAGGAAGTGCGTGTTGTGGGGGGAGGAGATGTTGGGCGAACTAAAAACGCAACTGGCCATTTTACCTCGCAAAGAAGTGGGCGATTCATAAGCAGAGTAGAGGTGGGACCAGTCCGCAGGGAGGAGGCTGACTACGTCGCTTATTCCGCGAGCTTCTGTCGGTAAGGAAATAGCAAGGTCCGGACTCACACTTGGGTGCCAGGCTCTTGTAAAAGCGCCTAGTTTCATTAGGTCGGAGGGAGGGCTAATCCCGCTTGTGGCGTGTGCTTTTGCAGGCCAGAGTAGTGGTGCAGCTCCGTTCAATTATGACAGCAGCCACTAGGTCACGTGTTAGCCAGAGTGAAGTATAGCAGTTTTCAGTTAGAACGCTTGTGGTATGATCTATTTCGGGCAACCACAGTACTGTCGAGGGGTACTGATGATCATAGGTGGACTGGGACAGGTGTTCCTGATGAGAAACACTAGAGTACGCGCAAACGCCTCATAATTTAAGGAACACTTGGTCTCGACGTCTGTCTTCCATAGTCGTATTGATATTCCTTGTTCTCCCCACAATGAAAATACGGTGACGAGCGCAAGGGGGACAGTATATCTGGTATTGCTGTTCACGCGTCGGTCAAAAGTTGAAAGCACGCAGTCTGGTTGGCGAGGGTGCGGCGTGTATATTCCACTAAGCTGAGACGGTGTTTGGCCGCGGGCGCTGCTGTGATATCTGGACACCCGAGTTTGTTGCCTGCAAGGACGGTCTGTGAAACATTGTGCGCAGACTGTTGGACAAGAAAAGCTTTCTTCGACTACGGAGCTTCCCCTTTCCGCCCTCCGGAGACGCTCGTCCTTCACTGCCTGTGTGCTACAATCCAGCGACTGACGTGGTCTTGCGCGCTGCTGGAGATGTCGACATTGGCGTGGCAGTTGCTGAAGAGAACTGGGAGTGGGACGATGGCCACTGGAGCGTAGAACAATGGCTCAAACTCCAGTCGGCTTACCCTGATGACCTCGAACTTGAAGAAACACTTCCTGCAAGGTACGGAGAAGTGGAAGAACTGGACGAGGTGGCTTTGCTGCTGTTGAGATTTACACACTCACCCCACTTGTACACTTATAGCCTTAAAGAAATCCTCGTGTCGAGTTGTGCAAGGTAGGCGTCGCCCGAGACGGGGAAGGCTTCTTACAAGACGAGGATCTGACTCCGGAAGATGTTTAGGGTTCGCATATGGCCGCACTATGCGGAGCAAAAGCGTCTTCGCGTTTGCGCTACCAGGAGACGGGAATTTCTTCTCGTTTTTCTGCGTATATGTAACGTACTCTGCAGCCCTCCAGTGTTTCATCCGTGAAGGATGAGCTGTTCTGCGAAATCATTGGGCCATTGACATAGTCGTCACTCTGCCTCGATTAGACCTCTGTGTTGTTTTTTTTTGCTTCAGCTCTAGTAATACCGGTCTGTCGCTTGAACTCGTCCCACCAGGGCCGTCTATGTTTGACACGAAACGCAAACTACAGAAGCGTTCTTTCGCATTAGCGCACGTTTATACGATAAGCCCCCTTCCTCCTGCGCTGCCGTTGGTCGCGTGCGTTGTTAAATCTCTCTTCTTTTTCAGATCATCCACATGTGCATGCAGACACTGAATGCTGCTCCAGTTATGTGTATTTCAGCTTTACGAATAGCGATATGTTCGAAAATTATAAGTACCGGGACGTGCCGGATAAGCACTACGCGAAATATTTGCCGTCGGCGCTGCCACCTCCTTTAAAAGGCGAAGATTTCGACCAAATGGCGCTGAATCGCCGCCACGCGTATTGATATTTCACAGTGCGCTGGCAGTGCGCCCTTGGATCACAAGCATTTCTCGATAGGCTTTCTCACTACAGCAGAAAGGTGCGGCCGAAAGCGCTAAGTACGACAGACACTGTGGGTGAATTGACACACAGAATCACGAAGAGGAACCACACCTACTCATTATGCAGGTAGCTTCTGGATCTCTGCAGGGCCGGTTTGGCTCAATGCGTCAAAAATTGTCGCAGAGGATGCGGTGTCGGACAGTGGGGACCAGTTATAAGTGACGATTGTTTTTTGCATATAAGTGCATCATGGGGGGCAATAATAACTGCTGTACCTCAGTGAAACTCGCGAGTGACTCGACAATCTACGCGGTGTGGGACATTGCTGTTCGTGACGAACACTACAGACGGAAGAAGATCTACTTGAAAGTTCAGATGAGTGCTGTGCAACGTTGACCCATTGAAGACGTCTATTTTCCTTTGCGTTGAATGTATGCAGATGGTTAGTCTCTATTTGTTTTACCACTTACACGGTCCCAAGAACAGACAACCTTACCGCATTCCACCTCGAAAACGACCCCCGTTAATCGGGGGTCCCTTCAGCGGCAGCCTGCGTGTTTTGGGGCAGCTGAGAGAGGGCGCTTGTGACCAAGTTGCGTTGCTGTCATGCAGAAGAAGCAGGACCAGGCGTTCACAACTACGCTTAAAGACACGAGTGACTCTCAGTCGCCAGACCATCACGGACTGATGAAGTTTGTACTAGGATTTACAGCACAAGATGCGTCTGCCCAATTTACGAATGCTCTCTGTTAGTCTGCACAGCAGAAAGGTCACCTGGTGCACGCACATGTAGCGCACACAGCACGCTATTCTCTTTTGGGTCCTAGACTGGCGCCACCAGTATGCTGTGAAGAGCTGTGCTGCATCAGTTGAGACCACTAGTGCTCTACACGGAAATGGCACTTCTACGTCGAGGAGATCCATGGGCCAGCGAAAGCAGGCAACTGAAGGAGCGTATGCTTCTTTCGACCCCGCACTCCAGTGGCCGTATCCTAAAATGAATTCCTGTGCTACAGCGTAGCACAGTAAATTCTCTCTGAGAAATGACGCAGCGACGCTCCTCGGCGTTTATGACAGGAAGCGAAGAATTCCGAATACCTGTGTCCACACAGCTAACGTGGGCACAGCAGTCCAGGGCTAGTGTGGCCAGTGAAAAGTTTCGAGTACGGCTGGCAAGGGAAGCTGTTGAACATGGACGCTTCTTCCAGGAACAGCAGTAACTGAGAGTGAGAACAGGAAGAAGTACGGCGCTGTTTCTTATGAACGGAGCTGACGAGGTAGAGGCCCACCGAAAGAAAATGTAAGGCAGTCAGATGCCACTCGCTGGCGTGTGTGTGTGTGTGTGTGTAACAGAGTGATAAGCTCCTTTGTGTTCTTCTGCGGGTCGTTCTAACGAACAGGCAAGATGTGCGTGTTACGTCTACATTTTCTAGAAGCAAGCGCGTAGCCCTCAACGCAGGAACAATGTGCACGTAGCGCCTCATGCGGTGTCAAAATCTTCCACGACGATGACGTGTAAGCAAGCATTGTGCGTCGCCGCGTTTGTTACCCAGGTTTGCTTTCTCTGAGGCGATGAACGCTCACGTGGAGGCCGCGTTTTGCAAGAAACTAGCTGATAGGTCCTCCATGGTCCTGATTAGGTCAGCAACTACAGTCGCTCATCTGACACGCGCTGGCAGCACGAAGTGTCTGCGCGGGAGATATTCCACGTCCGTAACACTTAAGAATATTAAGTATATACGTGACTGACGAGATCGCAGTATACGTGAGATAATTGACAATCCTTAGCGCTCTCGTGTTTTGTGACACCTCTGCACTTTTCAGACTTCTGTCATATGCAAGCCTATCCTACGAATGCGTGAAGTGGAACCAGTACTACACGCAGTGTCCTACGCATGCATGTGCGCTCACGGCAGAGACATATTCGCGACCTTTGTGCAAACGCCATCTTTGGAGATACTCCCTTACACTCCTCTGTGTGCGTCCTCCCCTAGGCGCGTCTGACGCCACCGTGCATTCTTCGAGTAAGCGCATACATGCGCACCATTTCCTCCGCTGCCCATACAGGGTCTCACGAACGCCTTGCGAAGAACCAAACACAAGCAGAATGGAGATTGGGAACTTTTGTACAGGAGTCGCCTGCACGAGATCTCCAATACGCCAGATTTCATTCCGGCTGTGTGCATGTCACGTACGGCTCATTGTGAGTTGCTATGTAGTTCGCTTTATCCAAGCCCGCACTTGCAAGAATATTGTTCTTTACCAAATCTGGGCGTCACGCCTGAGAACCGTCACTCGTTTCACTTTAAGCCTTCATTTCCTGCTCGAGCGGACCCACTGCACGTGTAAAGTGTCCTCAGCACCAGACATGCATCCGATGAAGGCGTCCCGATGCCAGGATGAGCGGGATGGCACCATAAAGTACAGCTCGCTCGCACATGTGCTGACGCCAGTCTCCACGTGTAACGCGCTACATGTTACTGGATGTGGTGTTCACGTATCTACGTGCGCTTGGATAATTCGATGTCAAGCAATCTTGGACCTCTTAGCGTGCGCGCATCACAGTGTCCAGAAAAAATGCTAAATCCTAAGTGAACCACATAACTTGTTCTCCACGAGCTCTTTCATTATGATGCGTATCCTGCCAATGTCAAAATTGGACAGTCCGAAGACAGATTCACGTGCTGCAACAGAGGTAGCTGCAAAATTTTAGCTCACATGCAGTCGCCTAATTCGTAAAGCCCACTAGATTCTCTTTTCAGCTCTGTGTCTCGAGCGGAGGCGGTGCTCCACGCACCGTTCGCCTGATATATTTGCTGAGGAGCAGCTATCTGGAAAGGAACACTGGTGTCAGAACTGTCATATGCAGCAGTGGTTGGGAAGTCGACGCCTGCTGTTGCTGTGGCAGTATCATTTCTGAGCCAACTCTTCAACTGTGACGCGTCACCATCTGATCCTTTTAACGTGCGTGCATAGACCGGATCGGCAGCCACGAAGGATGCGCCGGATGCACCGAGCATTGTAGCGTAATGCCAGCAGGGCACTTCTGGTAGATTGGTGAGAACTTCTGACACAGCCTCACAGTCTACTGGCTGGCGTCCTGATGACTTCCCTCCTGCACATGCAGTGGTATTCTGTATCTGCGTGCGATGTGGTACAAATTGAGCAGACTCACCACGCACGACGCACCTCCGGCTCGAGTGCACGGGCCGCGGCCGTGAGTTTTCGAGCAGTGTGTGCTTCTTAACTGGTGCAGCCTCACTGGCGACAGACACGTGCAGTTCCGCGCTGTCCGCAGAGCGCGTCCGAGGCCTTAGCTTGCAGGATGCTTTTTCTGGAGGAACATAAGCATCTTGCGTGGAAGCCGGATTGATCTCGTGCAACGGCAACGAAAGAAGCTCGTAATACGCTTTCGCAGCACGCACAGCACGCCGCAAAAGCTCTTCTACACTATCCCAGCTGCGCGCTGAATGAGAAAAAACCGCATTTAACTGAAACCTGTGGTGGGGACATCCGTTCACAGGGCACTTATCATCGTAGAAAGGTTGTTGTGTCCGTTGCCCCCCTCCACTGGTGGTGCTGCAGCAGTTCTGCTTCTCGCAAGAAAAGACCGCCCGCACCGTCCCTGCTGGAGGCCCGGGCGCTCCTGCAAGGTCCTGCTTAGTAGCGACGATCAACAGCGGCGGCAAACACACGTTTTGCTTCTTCTCACTAGCTTTTTTCTGCAAAACGGTCATTGCAGCAGACACCAGACTGTTCAGCGCCGCCCGACTCTTTTCCATGCCTTCGACAGATGATGTGGAATCGACGAAATAGAGGACGCAGTGGGCATTCTGAAAGTAGTCTACCCAAATAGCATGGAATGAGGTCAGGCCCGCCAAATCCCACAAAATCACATCCACGTCCTGGTAGCGGAACCGACAGAAATTCAGTCCGGTAGTCGAAGAGACTTGCGGCAAGGGACACGCCTCACTTTGCGTCCCACGCGTACGCAGAGGCTCTACAATTTCTAAACTTCTGGCCACCTGTTGCTGTCGATGGTACGGCTGGAGATCCCTCTGCTCATGCTTGCCCTGTTGGCTATTCTGCTGATGTTTATCGTTCGGCTGTGTATCCTCCTGTGTCGTCTGTTGCTGCCTACCTTGGTGCCGCTTACCCCGTGGCGGTTGGTCCTGCTGCAGTCTGTCATGGTGCTGTCGGTTTGCCTGACCGTCTTGCAGTATCGCCTGTCGCCTGTTTCCCACTGGTGCCCGTACTGCTGTACCTCCTACAGCTTTCGACCCGCTCCTGGCGTAGCGCTCCTTGAGCTGCTCGAAGAACGTTGTCTTCCCGCTTCCCTGCAGACCCACCAGCAGGACGCAGACCTCAGGGCGGGAAAAAAGCCAATGGTAGACGCCGCTAACAAGGCTGAACATTGGTTTCGAGTTTGCACCTCTTTTAGAAGCCGAGCACGACGCAGGAAGCACGGCCTAGCTGTTTCATCGCCCGGAGTAATTTTACGGTTTCTCCCCTACCAGCACATCTTCTTGTGCGAAGAACCGGAAACACACAGCATTACGAGGGCACACTGCTGCTACCAAAGTGCACTCATGAGGGTAGACAGCTGCCGTCCTGTGGAGGAGCAGGCGAGTCCACTTCGTAGTCGATATACTGCCCGAGTACGCGGAAAAGACACAGCGTTCCCACTGAGGACAAAATTGAGAACACGTTTCGAAAGGTGATACACACGTGGACGCCCACACACACACACACACAGGCACGCACACACATATGCACACATGTACACTGTGTACAAATGAAAACACTCTACGACACTGTGTACAAATGAAAACTCTCTACGACGAACTTGATGGACCACTCGCCCCCCTCTTACTACAGAAAGGAATTGGGAAAAGACGGGGCGTAAATGCGGATCTTGTGGCGACTTCGAGTCGCGCCCAGAGCAGAAAATTAATAGGGCGTACACACCGGCAAGTTTAGGAGATAACCATGGTGGAACGCGTGATGCTACAGTACGGCGCATACACGCGTATTCATATATGTAGTGCATATGCCCGTGGACAAGAGATATGTTATACATACCTATATATAGGGGCTTGGTGGCACTGTAGTCGTTTGCACGAGGTTGAAACAGCATGCACGGGTTGCGTCTGCATCAAGGGTTTCGGAGGTACTGGTGCTGCTAATCTGGTGGTGTCATGAGGATATTTCGCTACAGCAACGGCGTTCTGAAGTTCTAGAACAAGCATTTAGAATTAGTGATGCGAAGGGAAAACACTTGTGTCAGCTATAAAAGGATGAAGGAGGACGATACGCTTCGTTTGGGGAAAGTGACCACCGCTTCCGAGAAATTATTTTCAGCGCAGCCTTCAAGTTGATCGGGTTCGCACACGGCGGGAATCCGCCCGGTACCTCAAACATGAAGGCAAGCTGAGAAGAAGTGTACAATTTTTACTGGTACCTTGTCGTCCTCATATGAAGGCTAGTTTTAAGGTTGACGGAGAATACGCAGCTTACCGTGCATGCGGATGTGCTTACGAGAGTCAGACCGACTTAGGAAGCTTTGTGCGGTAGGAACGACTGTACATGTCCCCAGCTGCGAACAAATTCTATGACATCGCGGACAGATATGACAAATCCCTGGGATTTTCTCTGTAGAGAACCAATTGCTGCTGTATGCGCATAGCATTTTTGCTGTGTAGCGGACCCACTGAAGTACAGCTGCCAATTTTTCTTCGGTTGCAGACGCTACCACGCTAGGGAGCCAGCGGGTCGCTACGCATACGAATTATCACGTCACCCCCAATTCTATATACAATCGAGAAGGTATTCTCAAAACGACGGACGTGTGAGGCTAAGTAAGACAACGGCATCTGGAAAGCTACACAAGGCAGACGTTAAAGAAGAGACGTGTACTGTCTTCCAAGGGCACGAAAGCGCGTTGCACTACAACGAGGTAACTGAAAATAACATATCATCGGGGCAGGCGGCGACTCCTCTCCTGATAATCTGCAGTTGTGCCCTACGCAGCATAGTATTGCCAGCTGCAAAGACAGGATTGTGACTTAGTTTCCTTGAAACATCTTCCTAATGGTTCACGAAAGCGTTGCACCTGAGACCGTGTCGGCGCGCACCCATGGTACACAGTCAGGTGCACGTGCCAACACGCAAGTAGCGCAGTGGTAATCGTCAGCCCATGAAGACATGTTCTGTGGTTCCCAGGGAATTAGCCTTTGCTGGGTCACGGTAGAAAATACTACAGCCGGTGAGCTTCCTGTGGAAAAAAATGCGCACACACGCACGTGACGAGACCCTCTGGAGTGCTACAGTGAGCTCTTTAGTTGGCCGGCGGCTTCTTTGTCAAACATCCTATCAATATAAGCTGAAAAGGACTATGGGAACTTTGCGGACGATCGCATTCGCCGCTGACTTTTGTACAAACCTAATTACACATCTTAAATTGCAAAGGTGCCTACATCGGGCACACCTGTGCAAAGACCCGTGACTACTCCCGATATGATCGAAAGAACCACCAGTTAAGTAGTTTTCAAGAACTGAGTGACTAGCCTTCTCTTGATGCAACTGTTACCCCTTTTAAACGTAACCAGAAGTACTGATTCACAGTTGGATCCAGCTGTAACTCTTCACCCCGTCCGGTTGATGGCGACTACGTAGGTCTTTAAAGGAGCCTCGAAACAGAGTCAACAAATATACCTCTCCGTAGGTCTCGTCACTGCTACACAGAATACAAAAACGTACTAACGAATGCTTGCAGGTGCAGTACCCGCGTCTTAAAAAAGAGAAATGCGTCTTTGTTGACAACAGCTTAGTGGCGTGCGACGCAATACTCGATAAGCCGGTCTCATGGAGATGACTGAGTCGCACGGCTACATCTAAAAACAACGAGAAGCATCGCGCGGGTCTGAACAAAAATAGAGGTTCTTGCGCAGCGAGTTACACTTGGCACTGCTCACCTGTGGTGGCCCTTTTATTCTGAAAACCCTCAATTAGGCCTCGCAGTAGACAACAACAATACCTGAAAATGCGTTAAATTTCGAGTCTCGTCCGGTGTTTCCGCGGGCTCCACGTCGGCCGCGGCGGAGAAGTGGTAGCCGCTGCGACAGCACGGTTGCTCACTTGACGTATCACTTAACATGTAGACACAGTCTGCGAAACAGCAGACTATACCCCCATCGGCTACGCAGTGCTGGAACCTGCCGCCCGTACATGGAGTTGGGCCTACCGCAGGTGACATTGAGTGCCGCATCGCAGTGGAATCAAGACGTTACTCCGCATTAGCCACGACAGCTGCAAAATCCAACAACACCAGGATGCACCTCTAAATAAATGCTACACGCCAGCGCTTAAATTGAGTCATTCATTGAGCCACATGCTCTTTGGATCCGTCCCTTCAAGACGACCGACTGCATACAGGCACCCAGGGCAGATTTCGGCACCGACGCCACTACTGAGAGAGTCACGGGAAGCGTGTGCGTTTACTGGTGAATGCACTCGGCGCACACGCACTCAAACTATGATTATCCTTAAGCCACATATACGGGGTTTGGCGACAACGAATGTATGCGGAGCAGCTTCGTCCCTTTGCCCACTGACTATACACTGAACCGCTAGTATTACCTACCGTTACACAAGGCACCTGGAGAATTACGGTGTTTTAAACGTATCTAAGGAAAGCACTCGTCGAAACGAAAAAGGAGGGCGTAGTAAACTTGTACTTCCATGCCTTATCTGGCGAAACACGTGGTATGAGGCGTGGTATGACGTAGCGACTTCCGCCTCACCATGCAGATGTATGTTACAAAACAGTCGAATTGTGACAGTTCCGTCGCATTTCCCTCAAGGTCGCAGTCAGAAACTCCCAGAAGACGCAGCTCACTTTGTCTGTGGCAGAGCACGCAAAATACCGTAGAGCTTTGAGCGTAAGGCTGTGTCTCCACCTTTGAAGCGTAGCACTTTGACGTCGCCGTTGCTTGTCCACGGGTAGTCAGGACACACGGATCACGAAGCGCAACCCCGTCCACGGCACACAGCACTCGCCAGCTGCTTCCAGAGTGCACTCTGCCAGAGCATATGCAGTGCTCAATCTCGTCTTTCTCTATTCTTTTTGAATGTGGGAGCAACAACCTTACACGATGTGTCGACGATGTGCAACGTTGAATCTCTTCCTTACCTCTTCTATGTGGATGTCGAACTCGAAAGGGGTGTCGATAATATATCCTCCACTTTCACACCTATCCAAGTGTGGATACGCAGCTAGTGCAGGTTTCTATCACACGCTACCCGTTTCAAGAAATACCACGAGCACGCACGCCATGCGCACAAACATCTCTTAGATGTGACCCGTGAGTTCAGACGGGTGCCTTATCTGCGTCAATGCCGAAGGATGTGCTGCATGATACGTCCAACTATTTTCCACCACCTGAGTTACTCGTGCCCCGCTCCTCAGTGGCATGGCAGCCTTACCTCTCACGAATTCTACTCATTCCAGGTCGTGCGTACATATACTTGTGCCACCCATCGTGCTTTGAAATGTATGGGTCTAAAATTCTGCACCAACAATGCACATGCCGCCCACACCCGAATGCATTCTTGCATCGTGCCGTTCTTAGCGTGTGAGCGGACCGCCTCACGAATCCAAGGTACTGTCGAAATTCATTCTATTCCGTCTTTGTTCAACGAAGAAGTCAGCCCCCCCGGAAGTTGTCTGTTGAAAGCTGCTCTTTTGCAGACCGTGTTTCTCTTTGACTGCGCCCCCCATCGCCACTTGGACTTGACCCTGCACACATAGTGCGGATGTGTCTGCCATGCCCGTTCACTTAACTGCAAGTCCCCTCGTCGTGAGCGCTAACACCGCTGATCTTCGTCTCCCGTTCGAGCTTCGGATTGTAGGTGAAGCTGGAAAGTACTCAGGAGTTTGGTAACCCTAATCTCACGAATTTCGCCAGTCTAGCGTGTTCTTCGTTTGTACGCGATTACTCGTTAGGAAGCGAGGCTCCGTCAAAGCAGGTATGTTCCCCCTGAAGGAGGGATGTACATCACCAGCACGTTTGCAAATCACTTTCCTCCAAGTAGCTCACCTTCGGACGTATGGTTACTGCCTTTAGACGTAGTTTAGAGAAATGTGTTCATCTAATACCGTGAGCGGTTCTCGAAGCTTTCGGCCGTCACGTACGTGTGTGGCGCCCGTCTCCTCCGCTGATGAACCACCCTGTAGCTAGATAGCGCATGCCATGCGTCATCCCTGAATCTAAACGCTTGCTGAGCTGCAACCGTGCCCACTCTACCCAGCAGTCACACACAAAAATAGACTGCAAAAGGAACGCCAGGACAACAGCAGAAGAGGCCTAGATTCTACACTTAATGTAGCTGTGGAAGGATTCATGAAGAGAGTGAAGCGTTGTAGGCTACTGGATGCGTACACACGCCGGTATAAAATACCAGCCTGCAATATTTTCCCCGCCTTGTGGTCTTGCCACCTCTCTTCACGAAGACTTTCACTTCGTCCATTCCATTCAATGTCGCTTGACGACGCTGTACTTGTTTTTGCGAGTACTTGATTGCCCCCGAGTAATGGCAGATGCTATACCGTTTGCATTCTCCGTTATCACCGTGCTGCCCGTGTCGTACATCTCCCCTCTTTCAGCGTTCCATTGTGTTGTTGCCTGTAGACCTGTTGCCTCGGTGTCGCTTGCTTCCCACCGGCGTAGACTCCGCCACTGCGTAGGATTTTGCTTCCATTCTGGCTCGCATATGTGTTCATTCGGCTATGTGTGCCCCTCCAGGGCATCGACTGCCAGTACACTGGCGCTTACGGGCCGGTTCGACACCACAACCACGCGGGGCCCCCAGGAGACTTCAAGCTCCGTCCCGGATGGACGCGGCCCGTATATGCAGTTTTCTCAGCGTTCAAAACATATAGACGAAGGTCGTGTACCCTTCAACAAGCCGTCTACAGACTGTGCGCGGCTACGAGCAACGCTTGGGCGCGCCCGAACTGTCTACCGGTATTTGAATTTTGCAGTAACCTCCGCGCTTACTGTTCCCCCGTTGCCTCTGGTTCCACTTACATTTTCAAGTCTTTCCAACCGAACTTTCCCTCTAGGGTCTCTCGAAAAGAGGCGGTTTTTGCGTTCGTCGGTGAATAGAGGTGCCGCCTGTGAGGGAGAAACTGGTTGTCTGACGTGCGTTAGTCAATTCCCCGCACGCCAAGACCTAAAAGCTTATCACACGCTCTCACGTGAACTCCAGACTATCATTGTCGGTCTTGCTGGTGTTCGGCTTTTTCTCTCTGTCGCTATCCTCGTTGAGCTGTCATTCAACCGGGGTACGCGCATGTCCTGGACGTGCCCGTGTCTCCTTGCGCCGAATATCTGCCCAGAAATGTGTCTCTTCCGCTACCTACTTCTATTCTCGTTCCCTGTCGCCGTACTATCTTATGTGAACCTCCACAAAACCACGCAGAAACTCCCTCGTCTTGTTCAGAATCAAACTCGCTTTGGGTACCTCTCTTTCCGTTGCTGTGTGTCGTTCTTCGTAAACAGTTTGTCGCCCACTAAACTTCCACACGCGGGTGCTTGGTGCCCTTCTACGTCTGTGATTACAAGTCATGAGATGAACACGCATGCGCATATGCATACGAAGCTGCCCACGAGTCCACGGACGCACACGCCTGGTTGGTACAACTGCTCAGCACTAACCTGCGATACACGTTATGGATGCAGCAATTGAGCAGTACTCTTGCTTTCAGCTTCCACGCCGCACGTCTGGGCTGACCTGCTCTACGTACGTTTCCATGTTGTACGCAACGACAGCCAGCTATCACCCATTTAAAACTCCAGTCTACAAGTATGCGATCTGGTTCCACGATGGCTGCTGAACAGTGCAGCACCTTGCTAGATTACCTCTGCCGGTAATCATATGGGAGCTCTAACCCCGTTCCTTCATCAGCGCGTTACGACACCTTTGATGCGTACTGGGTCGTTCTCCTTCTCGTTTCTCTTCACCCGCAGTATTCATGCGTGATTCGGTCTCAGGAAGTTCTGTACACTCGATGATGTTCCACAGGACCCGTGATCTTCAATACCATGGATCCGAATAAGCGCCTTTTCTGCTACTTCTTTTATCAATCTTTGTGGCAATCAGCTACCGTATGCGTGTGTGGTGCGCAGGAGCGTACAATCTCCATTGCGCATATTGCAGAGTGACTTCCGATAGGCCATATGAGCGATGGCCTACAACTGTCACTGCGCCGGCCTAGTGCTCGATCTTTGCTTTTCGGCAACGGCACCGGAGGCCGTCGTCGTGGCGTATATGTGGTCTGCACTGCGAGCCGTTTTTTTAGTGTGTCTGGTTAACCGTTGGCGGAGCTCTTGCTGACCACCCGGACACAGCCGTCGAAGGAACACGGATAACAGCATCTGCGAAGGCGTGCGGTGTTTGCGTGGCGCAGATTGTCTTGTATTCTCTGAATGCGTTACATCGTCTGAAGTCCCTTTATGTACGAAAACCGCAGCGTGTGCCTTCTCACTCTGTCGTTGAACGTTATGGCACAGAGAGATCTTTGTTACATTTTTTTCGTTGGTGTTCGAGGGTACGAATTTGTTCGTGTCACTTTTCATCGCTGCTGAATTGAAGAAAGGCAGACAGTGCAGCATATACCTAGCCGCGGACGGTGTCGAAATCTACAGATACGCGTGTCTAACGTCCGCATGGATCGCCCCCTGCTGCGGCAGTTTTCGGGCACTTCGAGCTATCCTGTGTGTCGTCATGGAAGCTGTGCAGAAGTTCAAAGATCTGGTGGGGGCAGGGGGGCAGGAGAAGCCCGAACCGGCGCCTGCGGCGCCTGCAGCAGAGAAAGCCGCCGAACAGAAAATTCTTGATGAGGCTGCTGCTGCTGCCGGCGCTCCGGCCGAGGGAGCTCCTGCCGGAGAGGAGCCGCTTGATCAGGCAGAAATTGAGCAAATGCTTTTTGACGAATGCCTCGGTAGGCACTGCGCGCTCCACGGTCACGTGTGTTTGTCAGCCTTATGGTGGGTGAAACCTGCCGCCACCATCTACTCAGCTCCACGAGCCTCTTAGGTTGTTATTATCCATGAAGATAAGGTTTAGATGTGCATGTGTGCAAAGGGTCCACCTCGCTCACGTTAAAGAGGTGTAAGCCGACTACGTTCGTAAGTCCCGCTAGACAAGGAGACGCCTTTTCTGCTGAAGCCGGCCCGGGTATCACGAGTGTACACGTGTAATCGCTACCAGTACCTGTAGTTTTCTGGGTAGTTCTGGGGGTGTAGACCTCGTGAATAAATCACCGTAGGTAGAACAAAGGAGCGCCTCACTCGAGACTGCAGCTGGTACAGGCCCACCCTTCTCCAGCAAACGATCTCTATGTGTGCACTGCTCGGCGTAGGAGAACGTACGCTAGGCGCGAATACGACGCGCTAGTTTGCAAGATCAACACGCACGTGAAAGAGAAAGTTCGTATACGTCCTATCTTTGCAAACACATATATATATGTATACATATATACATTTTCCTATGGATATAAATGTGTGTGTACATGTTATTGCCTAAGGTTGTTGACACACGTGTACGGTCTCTGCTCGTCAACGTGACGTGGCTCATAACTCCACTCGCGAAATGCACCGACAGCTGCCGATGTATGACGTCCATTGTGACTACGTCTCTGCCTCTCCATGTCTGGCTCGACTGGTAGAAACTCACTGGTGGGCGCAAGGTAGGGATGTTACATCGTCTCGTGGACGAAGAGCGTGGACCGCGTTCGCCTAGTTGAGGTGAAATTTCGTGATCTTTCTCCTCGAGACAGCTCTCTTCGAACACTTGCACTTTGTAGGATACGGAGAAGCACTGGGGTTCCGTGAGTCGTTCATATCTCAATGAAGACAGAACAGCCCCAGGTGTAGCTTAGTGCGTGGAGCCAGCCTGTACGCAGAATTGGTGGCGGCTTCCCTGCTATTTTTATACGTCCTTTTCAGAGCCCCGTCTGGTAGCGAACTCCTGTCAAGCTGCATGTTCTGCACGTAGTACGTCAACGCCGTGGGCCTGCAGATGTTTGACTTCTTCACGGTACACACGATAAGACACATCGTTCCTGGTAGTTTGCTGCTGTCGCGCACCAACTGACTCAGTAGACGGATACTATGTATCATCTGCGACACACATTTGAACGTGTGTCGTGGTCGTACACTACGCCAGCCGAGCCTGTTGTTTGTTCTACGCATGTGCCGAGTTTACAGATATTTCACACCGTCGCCTGGGGGTGTACAATTGCAGATGCGGCGACGGGCATATGCGTTTCAAAGGTATCTGCATTTTTTAATGACCCTCAGTGAATCGTAGTCAAGAAAAACCGGGTGTCCTGCAGCCTGGTTTTCTACGCGTACCGCAGGAGCACAGAACTACACGTACGAGGAGTTCCTTGAACTGATCGATCAACCAGAAGAAGAACGGGGGGATACTCCGGACGAGAAGAAGCACTGGTCGTACCCACGGCGCTGGAAGGTCGTGCTATGGAATTTGCAGATACAGAACTACATGGACGATCGCCTGAGTGCTTTTGTTGAATTTGAGTTTGGCGGATCCCGTGAGGAGTGCAAAGTGCGGGTGAGGATAGGAGATTTCCACCAACACCCGTCCGCACGCTGCAGCACTTCATAATATTGAATATGTCTTCTAGTGTCAATGCCTTCTTGACTAGAATATACTCCAGTGGGACACACGTCAGTGACAATAGCCGTATACCAAGTACGCTGTGACAGGCGGGTGACACTGCTCAAAGTCCGTGCTTGCTGGAGCATAACAATGCTCGTAAGCTCTGGTTGGGACGATTTGGCCGGTCGAGCAATTCACGGAAAAATTAATCCTGTGCAGCAAACGTCCTTGTGGCAAATAAGGACGTGTACTTATGACTGAATGTAGGCAGGTACCTGCGTGTATCCACATCTGTATGTAGGTTCGTGCGAAGGGAAAAGTGGCTCGCCAACTCTATATGTCTGTGTACATAAACATATGTACGTACGTAGGCGTCCACCAGCAGCGTTTTACTGGGGCGGTTCGAACGGTGCTGCCTAAAATGCGGCGCCTTTTTATTTATCTCGGGACTCTCGTGTTCCCCCGTGCGTCACTCAGAAGGGCAACTCTTCCCGTATCTATGCCAAAGGTGAAGACAAGAACTACTTGCGCACTCCGGTGGCCTCGGATATGAAAAGCGACGAACCGGTGGATCTGCATTTCCGCAAGGCTTTCGAATATCGCGGATCTTATCTGGATTTAGAGCGCGAAAAGCTGAAAATCAAGGTAACACCCACCGAGTAGCCAGATCTGAAGTGGCACTAGCTTCTGCAAGCGTGAAGCATGAGGAAGTGGTGCGCGGTTGTGACAGTATTGTCTGTGTAGCACTGTTGCCGCTGACGAATGTGATTCTACGACCGCCACGTCTTTCCCTGTTCGCCTTGGTATTGCACATACCATTGATAGTGCGCTTGTTTGAGGGTGCCACTAGTGTCAGAACCCCGTGTTCTTCAACAGCTTCAGCGGACTACTATTGGAGCCTTCGCAAACAAGTGGGTCGGGGTCTACCGTAACTTCCTCCTGTTGTCAGGGAATAGTAACTTGCTGCTCTGGCCCCGCAAGTTCCGGCTGCTAAGACACCCTGGCAGCAGGGTGAGTGTGTTCGCGTGACTAGCGGTTTTTGTTGACGTGCAGGTGTGGGAGTACAAGAACTGGTCGCTCAACCATTTGGAGGCGATTTTTGAGGAGGCTCTGCTCAGTTTCGCCACGGGAGAGACGCACGTCGAACGGGACCTGTACAAATTTGTCAAAGGTGAGGGCCAGGGAGAACAAGGCATGTGTGTCAAGCGTGAGAAAACACTGCGTGGAGGAAGCGTAGAACTGGAGGGTAGTAGGACAGGTCAGTAACCATTTGAGTCTGATGTACCGGCGGGAAATTCTTTTTGTTAACAACAACACTTACAGGTGATGCGAAGGGGTGCCTTCGTAGTAGTTAGAGGTGGTCAGATCGACGCAAGACGGGTAACATGCGTGTGTTGCCGCAGAGGCTGTCTGAGCGTGTGAGTCCGCAACGTGGCCAAGCACATGTTAAGCAGAATCAGCTGAATGATCCTGCAGTGGGCTGGAGTCTGCAGGTGGTGTGCTAACGCTGTTGCGCGTGATGGCACAGCCCCCGAAGAACAGGGACTTTATCTTCGTGATAGTTGGGTGGGTCAATCTGTTACACCGTAATGCTCACTTCATCGAAACGTGTACGCAGCGTACGAAAGACGCAGAACACCGATCTGTCCGTAGCAGCAGCACCGCGTAGGTGGTGCCGTTGGTGAGTAGTAGCAGAATAATGGTTCACTTGTACTACGCGTTGCTGGGAAGTCGTAGCTGTGCACTTCGCGTGACAAATTTATGTAGGTACAGGTTACGGCGGGGCCTCTTGGGCACAGGGTTTCCCTCAGGGTCTTCAGGCGCCGCACTACCCGGACAGGGAATACTTTTTGTTTATTTCTAGAGGGTGGATTTCTTTGACACGACTGCAGGACGACGTGCAAGGCGGTGCCGCATCAGCTTTCACCTGTATTTCCAGGAGCTGTACGACTTCGAATTTTCTTTCTTGAAGTGGCGGTTGGTACAGATCAGCTCCACCAACACGCTACAGAACCGTGTGCAGGGCAGGACCAAGACGAGGTCTTGGCAGGGCACGCGCTCCAAGTCGATGGCACACGGCACTCGCAGGCTTATGGATCAGGCCAAATATGCCATGCAGCAACGACAAGTGAAGAAAGAAATGCACAAGCGCTCTACCAGGTCAGCTCTATGGCAACTGCGTAATGCACAAGTAGGACGCTGCCTCGTGGCCTCGAGGCGCCTGTGTAGACCGGTGTTGTGAAGTGTAAACGCTTCGTAGGTGGGGACTGTGCAGCGAGGTTTTAGACGCGATGAGTGCTCAGTTCAGAACACCACTCGCCGGACACTGCGTAGATCGCTCGCGTGCTCCTCCGGAACACGTCAAAGCCGTGGGCTTCTTTCGATTGACAGTGGGTACATGTGACGGCCACACTCGCTCACAATTGCACACACAGGATGAACCGTCTGTGGATTTTTTCAAATGTCTTCTTCCAGCGTTGCTGGTTCTTTGTCTCCACTCCTTTCAGTTGTTTCTCTACTCCGTCATCATCTTGCGTATGTCACGTTGGAGCTGCTGCCGAGGGACCGCACATAGCCACGGATGGAAGAAGTAACCTGTACCATTAAAGCCTGTCGCATCCGTATGTATGCTGCGCCAGGTGCGCACACCTGTCTATCTGTGTATCTGTTTCTCTCTCTATATGTATATATATATATGCGTAAATATCCGGCTGAGTGTGCTGTGCTGCACACCGCATGCTGGGATAAACCGCCGAGTTCGCGGCTTTGCCGTGTACTTGGCTGTATCCATGGTGTCCACATGATACGGTTGCTTATGACATCTTCAGGGAGCTTTCGTCAGGCCATACGATGCTGAGCAGGCGAGACGGGGAGGCCGGGTCGCATCGGATGCGAAGCAGAGTGGAGGGGACAGCGGCATCGTCGAAGGAGGTAGAGGGGCAGGGAGGAGGTGCGGAGTCACGAGAGAGGAGAGCAGACGCGGTTGAGAAAGACGGGTCTCAGCGCAATCTCTCCCAACATAACCTAGCCGTTCCTGACCCCACTACGCGGCGTAACCGATCCGTCCTGTTCCATCTCGACAAAGAGGGAGCTTCCCTGAAGCTGCCTGTGCCTGCTGCTGAACGCGAAACTCACGTAAATAGGGAAGAAAGCGAACGAGGGGCGATCTTCGGCGCGCATGGCCTCCAAAGTAACGTAGGACAGCATAATCCGACAGTTATCGACAACATCCTTCTTGCTCATCAAAATACAATTCTCCAGTCGGATCAAAGCGCAGATTTGCCTCAAGCGGTGTTAGGACACGTGCCCCTACCGCCGGCAGGACCGGATGGCAAAAGCGGAAATCCCGCGTTGCCGATTGTGCGTGTTACTATCTCGTTGTTGCACGCCAGCGCCATGAACAAGGGTATCAGCATAGTGTCGGCCGAGCTGTCCAACACGCTCACGCCGAAGTGGGATAATCTTGGGGAAATCTACTTCAGAGGCACCCTCCGAGACCTCGATTCCACCTACCTGCAGGTTCGCTTCATTTTGAAGGGGGCGGTCGCAAACCAAGCATATCCGTGTACAGCTGTCTTTTCGTATATGAGTATATGATGCGTGAATACGACGGAAAGAGGCGCACTCACTCGTGACGAGTGTAACGTCGAGTATCCGCAGCAACGCGATTGTTGTGCAGCATCTCGACACGTTCTTATTATTGCAGATCTGTGCAGAGGAAAAGTGTGCGCAACAAACGAGGTATACACACGAGGGCATACGTCGTCCACTACAGTTTCACTCCGTGTACTGGGCCTCCAGCCTGACCGCATTGTGTTTGCTCGATTTCTGTGGGGACGGATGCCGGCACGCGTCTTGACCTCGTGTAGACGTGGACTGTTTTCGCTGCGCATTAATTCTTCAAGTTGCTCCAGGGATTTTAAAGGAGGTCAGGGCGTCTTGCCGTCTACACACACGTAGAGATAAGCAGACGCAGGGTTTGGCTCTGTTGAGCGGCGTGGAGAGGGAGCTTGGAAGAGGGCCACTTGTACTTCCTGTTGTGCATGCTCAAAGACACACACACGTGAATATATAGACTGGGTAGGTGGGCACATACGGGTACGAATCAGCGTATGTGTGTATGTATCTACGCACCAGCTGTTCAAAGCCCACGTATTATACGCTTGGACACATAAGGAGGAGTCGCTCTGCTCCAGACTTCAACTTCCACTGCGTGCTGAGGCGTCTCACGTGTCATGTGACTGGTGGAGGATGGCAATGAGAAAACTTGAATCTCCTGCAACCGTCCGGGTTACGATTCTGCGGGGTACAGCGTCGCGTGCGAGTGGTGGAGCATTCAGGTGTCCCTCGCTAGTGCTGCGGCGTGGTTGCATGCAGTATCACAATCGCCGCAAGGCAGACTCTTACTGCCTCGTCCGGTTTGCATATAAATTACTGTGTGTATCTATGTATATGATGGCGGCTCCCAGCTTTGCAGTCACCGCGTCCTTCCGTCTGCTCTACTGTTGCCGTAGCGACGTCCTCATTTCGTGATTTTTCCTCCAGTCCCTGCTGGTCGCCGTACTTCTGTCTGTTCTGTCTTCTTTTTTAGAAGAAGGTTATACTTCTTCTTTCCGCCCCTTTGACGACTTATACTTTTGTGCTTCTTCTCTTTTGACATTTTGTCCGTTGCCCTGTCGCTCTCTGTCTGATGTGCCCTTCCTACGTTTTCGACCTCCTCTCGTATTTTCCGGGCCCTACACTTTCTATTTCGTTGACACGTTCTCGTCATGCAGTTTTGCCACCCGTTTTTTGCTCCCGTGTGTCACTCTGGTAGTCTGCTCTTCCTTTGGTCTTCCAGCGATAGACCAGCCGTGCAGCTTCTCTCGTCCCTTTCTCCCTTCTCATTGTCGACGAGTAACTTTGCTCCATCCTGCTGGGTTTTCTGTTTCAATGAAATCTATTTTTTCGCCGTTTCTGCTCTCCTCCTTCTTGTCGCCCTCGAACCTTCACGGCCATCGCGGGTGAACGAGCTCGACGTTGTTCTACCCCTGCTATCCTTTTCTCACCGGCAGATCACTGTTGAAGATATGAGCGCTCCTCGTGTAGTTCGGCAGATCGGGTGCGGACAGCTGCCGCTACGGGGGGTCGTAGACTACCCCTTTCTGCGCACCGAGCTGGTGGCTCCGACGTGGCTGTCGCTGCAGGCGAAGGTGGAAGGCTGGAGTGAAGATCTAGAGCGGTGGTGCTTCGGAAGTGTCGAGGGAACTGTCAAAATTCCCCACATTCCTCGCTATAGACAGATAGGAGATGTATATGAGGTGCGTGTACCGCCTGGTGGGAACGACGTGGCAGCAGGAGCGCGCCCTCTGCGCTTGTGTTCGTGCAGGCACCGGCAGCCATGTTCGTAGATATGCGGGGCTACTGAGTGCGATGAGCAGGTGTGCAAGTGCTCGAGAGAAGAAACGCTTCTGCAGATTTTCCTCATGGATGGGTATTAATGTCTGTAGGAATGCAGTTTGAAAGAGCAGGTCTGGGCACACCTGTGTACTTAAGTATGTATATATATAGATGCACACACCCTCGTGAGCTCGCTCTGTACGTCTTTGCATCGTGTAGCCCTGCCAGAGAAGCGAGTCACCTGACCACACACGTGATTTGCTTGGTTAGGAAAGTAGGAATGCGCCACAAAGTTCACAACTGCGAAGAACAAGGTTTTCGGTACGAATTCCTCTCTCCTGGGTCCTCGCTCGTCGCCGTTGAGACTGTTGTTGGATTTCTGCTTGACAGTCTCCTCCTGTTCACCTCGATATGCAGGCAGACAGTTCTCGTATTTACCTGGTTATTCGAGTAAAAGACGTGGACCAGATTATCACTCCTGATAATCGCCCTGCTGTCGACTGCTACGTGGAAGCATCTTTCGACGGCACCTCGCGACGCACGCGCATCGTCCGAAATACACTCAATCCTACGTGGGACGATGAGGTACGTCTTCCTGGCTGCAAGCTCGTCTTCTGTCTTACCGAGGGTGTGGGCAGGACGCGCGACACAGACTCCTGCAAGGCGCAGAGCAGAAGAGACGAGCACGGCGGCGCGTTCTCTTTTCGGCTGGTGTTGCACGTGGGGCTGTGTGGACTTACATACGTTGGCATACGTGCACTTTCAATAAGCAAGCTGTACGTTCCACTTAGAAATGGCGGGCAAGTGCATCTGGCGATGGAATGCCTCCGCACATCTCAGAAGTGCCGCGCAGTTCACAGGTAGAGCAGACGAGAGTCGTTGTGGGTCGTCCCTGCTGGGATGTCCCTTCTCTTGCACGGCCTGTTGTTGTCACCCAGTGAGGAGCGAACGGTCCGCAAGATGGATCTTGCTCATTATTCCTCACCTCGCAGACGTTGTGGAAGCTGGCCAGATATGCCCATGCCTTGCTGTTCAAGAGTAGTTTTTCACCCGCAATGTTAGGCAGGGAAGTGAGGCGGTTGAAGTGTCAGGACGCGAGAGACTGGCAGACGAACTCCAGGGCTCCATCAGCCACGCGTAAAGCTGTAGAAAGGATGAAGCGTTTTCCAGCACAGGAGACATGCACTTGTTCGAGGTGGCAGACCCTGCGGGCAGAAGCACGTATCAAAAGAGCAAGTGTGCTGATGCTTCTTCTGCGAAGCAAGCGGAGCAAGCGACGGCTTGTCAAGGTGCGGGTCTGCCGGTGTTGCGCAGACTGGGCGAGAAACCTACATACGTGGGCATGTGCACGCGTGTGCATTGTCCGTGTGTGAGCTAATAGAAGTTTTCACAAGGGTGCATGCACGTCTCGACCTCTTCCATCCGCCCACGACTTTACACGTCTGTACAGACACACACACACACTTTCTCACGTCTACGGAGCCGTAACATACATTTCCACGCGCTGATCCAGCGGGGTCACTCGAGCACCGCCTTTCGACCTTCTGCTGCGGCTTGTGTTCAGATCACCATCCCCCTGCGTCTGCCGCCGAGCAGGGATATAACTGTGCCGCATTTGACGAGAAAAGGGAAAGTGTGGCTCGACGTCTGGGGAGTGGGACAAGGCTACGTCGACCACCTCGGCGGCTGCAGTTTCTCTCTCTACGAAATCTTTTTCAACGAGAAACATTCCCGGCGGGGGCTTGTGCCGAAGGAAAGGATTGATCTGTATGTTCTGCTTTACGCGGTTCACGATGCGCGATCTGGGGCTGCTCTCATCAGATCTGCTGATATACGACTAATGACAGCTACACTGCCAGGAATAGCCGTATCAGTCTAGAGAACCTCTTGCGCTTCGGGTTTACGCTCTAAATCGACAAGCTTGAGTACTTTCCTCGCTGCTGCGACTAGGGGTGCTATGCATACTGCTTTCGCTAGGTCCCCTGCCTCAGCCACTTTGCGTCCTAGACAGGGTTCACCGCTGTTGGGAGTGGGGTGCCGCAGCAGTCTGCAGAAGTGTTGCCCACAGCTGAGAATTCACCCGTCGGCACGTAACAGTACGTCTGCGCTTGGACGAACTGAACAACTTTCTACGTTCAGTTTTCCGAAACGTGTGAAGGGGTCGCAGTAGTGCCAGCCTTCGACCTGTGCACACCACTCCTTTTTATTTTTGCTCCCTTCCTGCGTGGGACGGAAACAAATCTGCAGGCCGCACTCTCTACATTTGCAGTCCGTCGAACCTTCTTCAAAAGAGCGGTGTCCACCGTTGTTTCTCCATGCTGACTTTTCAGAGAGTCCCACACAAGACAAGCTTACGAAACGCGTGTACTGGTCACAAGTCGGCGACTCTCCTTCATTCACAAGGACGACCGTCCCTCTACAATTCAGTTTGAGGCCTGGACGTGTCCAGACCTCCTAGAAGTGTCTGGTCTGGAAAAGTACGGGAATTGTTTTGCTCGCTTCGTTAATTTTGCGGTAACTTATACATCTCAACTCGGCGGTCCCCACGTGAGTAGCTCTTTCCTGTTTACTCGTTCGTTCGCCCGCTGGGGCTGTCTGGCGAAATGCGTACCTGGAAGAAGATACCAGGCCCTGAACTGTGAGGAAAAAGCCGTGTCGCTTTTCTTGATATATGAGACCAGGCACCGCGACACTGGACCCAGGGGTTTACCTTCTGCAGACCATATGCAGGCGACAGCTGATGAGAAAAAGTGAACTACTACTATTTTACCTCCTGCAGACCATGTGCAGGCACAAGTCGATGAGAAGAAGTCACGTGCTGTCATTGCATCTGAGTGCCGAGTGATTACAGTTGAGGTCCTGCAGCTACAAGTTTAACCGGGCTGTCTTTATTCCAACTTGCGGCTCTTTTTATCCAACGGCGACGTTCCTCAGGCTGAGAGAGCAAAGCAACTACATTTGGAGTATGTAGTAGGGGATGCTACGTGGAGTGTGTTTCCCCAGTACAACAGGAATTTCAAGCTTCTCTTGATTCGCGGCGAATATAGTTGTTCACGTTATACAGCAGGACCTGTGCACCGTACCTTGTTGTCCTGCCTTGCTGCATGCGTGTATTTGGTTCCCGTGCTGCTTCTGCCTACGCTCTCCCCGTGCGTGTGTGCCTGCAGGGATACGTCACTGTCTCAGTGCGTACGCGTGTAGGGGCGTGTGCACTTGCGCATCTCCACATAGATGCGTACGTACATACATACGTACTTGTGCATAGGTCCCTCTGGAAATGTACGCTGTCGCTGTATAATATCACGCAGGATGGCCAACGTGAATTACCTGGTCAACGAGTATGACCTGCGTGCAGCGCGTCTTTGTAACAAGTACTGGCGTGTTCGAAGACTGCGCGCCAAAAAAACTTCTTGATGCGATGAAACACCTCTACATGCGTCCTGCGCCTACCTCGCAGGCTCCCGGCTCCGGAGAGGTACTCTTCGACGAGCGCGATGCCCGAGGCCCTTCAGGCAGGCTACGATTCTTTAAAGGTAAGAAAGAGTCGGTGACAAGCTGCCTGATTACTCTTGCGTCCTTTTACAGAGACGAACTCTTTGCACTGCGAGGTGGTTGCTCGTCTGCTGAACTTGTGAGTGTCACCACTAGCACTTTTTCGTACTAGCTTCGTGGGTTCACGCCCACACTTGTGGTGTCGAACCATCTGCTTTTTCGTTTTGAGGACTTGCGTGGCGTCTGGATTATGGAGAGCAAACCTAACAGCACTGAGAGAAGGAGCGGGTAGCCGGTTCGCAGCCGCAGCACGAGTTGCAGCAGCAGTAGCACGAAGATCAGCTGCAGCAAGGGCAGCAACAGCTACATGAGAAGTGACAGCGAGGTGCGGCAGCAGCAGCAGCAGAACGACCAGGACTTCCTTCGTTTTCAAAAGGAAAGCCTAAGTCCTACATATGTTCCACTGGTACGATTTTTGTCTGGGGCGTTCCGTCAGAAAATGTGGAACGAGGTGATAGAGGCGAAGAACCTCCTGGACTCCGAAGCGGAAATTGGACCTCCCCGCTACTTCGATGTTGAGTACTTGGATCAACGAAAGGAGACGCGTTACCTACCTACGACGATGGACAGTAAGTGAATGGCGGCCTCTCTCCCTTTTTTTGGTTTCGAAGAACGTGAGACGCTTTCCCGCTGACTGGCAAAGCAAGTATAGCGGGAGTGTGGCTGTTTTCACGCATACGTCAAAGTGCTGGCTACAGAGGTCAACTCAAGGAGAAGTGTCCAGGCTTAACGGAGCTTACCGCTTGTCGCTGCTGAGCAGTCGCTGTGTTGTAGTTCGCGTCGCAGCACCCCTTTCCCAGCGGTAGCATCCTCTGTGCACCGGGAGGGTAACTCGGACAGGCTCGACGCCAGGCCGCATTTAGACGTGTGGGTTCTAGCGAAGAGCAGAAGACGAAGAAGCATGAAGCGACAGAGAGGAAGACACGGAAAGTACAGGGCAGGCACAGGCATAAGGAGAAGAATGAAGAATCAACGAACAGACGGGGGGGGACGACGGCGTCCTGACGGGAGCGAAAACAGTGTTGGAGTGTACCAGCACCGAAGGACACTATACGCTGATAGCCACTCGCATACACATCTATTTGTGTACGCACGTGCATCTTCACGTATAGACTTGAACGTACGTGTACGGGAAGCCTGTGCTACGTTCTGTACGTAGGAATTAAGCCACCCATCGGAGTGGAGTCGGAGAGTGCCGTGTTTCATTACATCCGCTGCGTTCCGTTTGCTATCAAGAGGGAGAACTTGGTGTACACGCCCGACTTCACAATGCAGTTGAAAGCAGGAAACGCTCTCGACCACTCCATCTTAATGGCCAGTCTGTTGTCTGGGTTGCCTCGCTACGCCTTCGTTTGCATCGGTAAGCAGACTGCTCTTGTTGCTCTCTCAAAGTGCTCCTGCAGTGCGAACAAGCGGACGGGGAGAGCAGGGGCTGACGCTCGCACTTCTTGCACGGGGAGGCGCGAGGTGGCTAAGTTGCCTACAGAGACGTGAAAGATAGTAGCGACGGGGGTCTTCACCTCGTGTAACGAGCCACTGGAGGGAGCGGAGGTGGCGGTCCGCGCGCGTGATGACCTATCTGACGCACGCGGAGACTACGCTCCTATACACTGCGCTACGGCAGGGGGAACCGCGTAGTGGTTGAGAAGCCCAAGGCCATGCCAGTGTGCGACAGTCTCTCTGTTGCAGCCTGCACGACACAGCGGTTACACGTGAATACGGCACAGCGGTTACGTGTGTATACGTCGGAAAAGGTGCACATCTTTGTAGGTGTTTCTTTGTTGTATCAGGTTTGTTGCCTTCCCCAAGGGATCTGCTAGTGTATCTATATAATACATACATATGTATCTATACGCGCGTACATTTGCACATTGTGCGTCTTTTACAGTCTACCGTATGTATCGCACACGTGGTCTTGAGAAGCATGAAGGCAGAAGAACTTGAGAGAAGCACTGCCGTGGTGTTCTACCTGTGGTAGAACACGTAGGGCGTATTTCTATGTTAGCCAGCACCTGGGTGAACGTAGGCGTTTGCGTCCAGGAAACATAGAGGGGTGAAGACGCGATCCCACACACCCACTTTTGCTCCAGATTGTGCGGTCGGCGCATGCGCCTGCTTCCGCCTCCGCCGACTGCTTTTGTAGTCGTTGTGCTGTACTGTGCCAACTGCAGGGACGCTCTGGGATAAGCAGTTTCACGCCTGGGTCGCGTCCTTTCATTATGATGCAGACAAAGGGAATGCTATAGTGAAGTTTTGGGAAACAACAACGGGAAACGTCTACACTTTGAAAAATCGTTTCTTCCGTCCACACGTATTAATGAGGTAACCAGGAGAGGGGACAGTTGCCGGCTCACGCTCAGATGCCGTGGCGCTGGGGCTACTGCAAGGCTGTTGAGTGCCTCGTGGGCAGCAACAGGAGTGTGAAGGGAGCTGCAGCACGTGGAAGGCGCCTGAACAACGAATATGAGGAACATGCATATTTTGAACAACGTCAGTGCCGGTGCTACACGTGGACTGCACAGCACACGCTCGTAGCTGATCATATGCCGAGGAGCATACGTATGTGGGCACATGCGTCCGTATATGTGCACGCGCGTAGCAGATGCACAAGCCGCACTCGTACATTTTTATAAACACACTTTCCAGTGTTGGCCGCGAAATTATAGAGGTCACGTCTGATGGAGCAAGTGCTCGTCCGAACGGAGCAAACCAGACAGTTGGACGCTCTTCCAGGTGCAGTCCCGCATTTTACGCGCCGTGTGGAATGCACCTGTGCCGCACGTGGCTCTCTCTGTTCCAAAGAGGACATCAAAGTGTACCCTGATGGGCCGAAAGATTTTATGTGTGCATACCTGTCTATGGCATGTCTGCTAGACGTCCAGATGTGCGCGCGTGCGTGATAATGAATATGTATACATGCGTGTATACATATGCTCACACGTGCACGAACATACGTCACATTGACTGTTGTGTTGTTACGTCAGGCTGCGAGACGACCCTGAGGTCGGAGTGCTGAAAATTTTGAATAGGCAGCGCGTAAGTCAGCTGTCGTAAACTTGACAAGGTGGAGTTCTGAGAGGGGCGCCAGGCAGGAACACTCAACAGAGACGATGTGTGGCTCTCGTTTGACTACGTATTGGAAGCGTAGCGCAGCCCCACGACGTTGGCGGCATCTGAGCAGCTAGGCGGCGACAGCCGTCCGGCAGGACAGCAACAGGGGCTAGAGAACGGAGTCACAGCATCTGGGGAGCAGTAGAATTGTCTGTTTGTACGCTCAGAATTGCCGGTGCGGGGAAAAGGTACGAACTCTGCTGTACAAGGTAGAGCGTTAGAGTGTGTTCTTGTGTGATCGAAAACAAAGCTCGCTGGCCGACCTCTTACGTTATTCGTGTAGTGGAGATTCGAGCCTCTTGGTTGCTGCTCGACAGTTTCTCTCGACTTGATATTGGGTGTCTGGACACTGCAGAGGTGGCGCATGGGCGTTCTGGGTTACTCCGTTTCCGACGACAGCGACGACGAAGGCTCGCACCAGTAAGCTTCAACACGACGGCAGCGGGGGCGATTATCGTATGCCCTCGTACAGACTGTCACACTTCAGAGTTGAGCGACAGAATCGAGGTGAAGGGGGCCGACTCTTCAGCGGCGTCAAGGTGCAGATCTCTGTGTTTGTCCTCTATTCGACAGGCTGGACGGGCGTGCAGGGGCAGACGTGCTGCCGACGGGAGGACCCAAGCTGCCGTATCGAACTATAGACATCATGTTCAACGAGCGGAACGTGTGGCTGAACCTGCAGGATCCGAGTCCTTCTCGCGTCTGGTTCGACCTCTGGCGCCTGGTGGGTGGTCTTCTGTGTTCGAGATTCTTTTAAAGAAGATGTTTTGACAGTGCGTACCGATGAGCGGCGTCTTAGCTTGACAGCACCTATTCATTTTCTTCTGCATAACTTCGGCACCTTCCAAGACACCTGCCGTATCTGTGCTGCAAGACACCTGCCCTATTTTAACTGCAAGCCGAGCAGCAGTGTGTCCGCGGCGCGCCGCCGGTAGTGTTCTTCGCCACTGTCGTTCAGGAAACGTCTCCTTTCTGGTGTTTTCTGGCAAGAATCATCTCTGTTCTCCCGCTTGGATTTTTTTTTCTCCCACCCTGGCAGTAGTTTTTTGTTTGCGCTGGAGCACGAGGTCTTATCTTTGCTCCGTCATAAATTGGTAGGCCTAACACCTTTGTGGTTTTTCTCTGAGAAGGAGTGGTCTGAGCGAACAACTGACTGCTGTATTGCAACTAAGGGAGTCTTCCTGAATGTGCTAAGCAGCCCTGTTGCCACGGTTGTCGTGCGTACGCAGCTGCCGACGTGTCATCATTTGTTTGAGATTTTTGATTTTGACGTCTTTGTGGCAGCTTTGTTCTCTGCCTGGGTCACGCGTGTGTCGTTCTGGCTAGCAGTCTGGACGTGTGTCTCGGACCTGACGCGTGCCCGGAGTGTTCCGGTTTGTCGTGCGTGCGTGGTGTCGTGGTGTAGTGCCCGGTACCCACCCCTTCGTGTAGATGCGTGCGTACGTCAGTCGCGTCACTACTGTAAACGCATTGCTTCGTTTGTCCTTGTGCTTGTTTCTGCCTTGTTTTGTTGTACCCGCACTACGTCGGCTTGTTCTCAGGATTTGTGGTACCCGTTTAGTCCGGGTCTGCATGACCTGCGGCCGTGCTTCATCACGCGCGGCCTCGGAGCGCGCCTGCCTGCGTGGCAGTTCGAACGTGCGTCCCAGGATATCCGTGATAAGGTTATTCAGGATATCACCGCCTTCCGTGCCTCGAGAAACCTGCCAACCAAGTGGAATCGAGACGACATACTTGAAGCCTTTCTACAGACGTGAGCAGCGCCCTCTTCACAGCTGCCCACACACTTGCGCAGTCTCACTGGTAGTGTGGTCATCAGCAGTTTACGCTGGTCAACGACATCCACAAATACGCATCCTTCCGTACCACAATCACACTGCTTCGTGCCGTAGTGAGAGGGGACACACGCACACACACACACACACACACACACACCCAAACAGACGTATGTAAACTGTCGTTTCCCGTTCCTTGATGTGGAGCGGCACATGCGCAGTTGTGTGCGTAATAGCGACTTCCACCAGCCACGTCGATGAGCGTAGAGGTTTGTACGCTTCTGCTGAAGACGAGTGACGCCCTTCTGCATCGCATTCCTTATTGTGAGGGTCCTACGCCTGCCAACGATGATCGGCGTGAGCCGTGCCTCTGCAGGTCTTCACTTTCGTGAACTCCACGCGCCGAGCGTTTTGCTCGCTTTCCCCACAAACCACGCTCAGGCCCTTTGCTGCGGAAGGGCATTGGGCGTTTGCGTGTCTTATTCGTCCTGGATCCGCCCCAACTCTCACGTTCGATCTCTCCTGTGCAGCATTTATCCAAATTTCGTGTCTGACGGCGTTGTTCTCTTCCCTGCAGGGGGTTAGAATTGCTGCATCAGGCGGCAACAGCTCGGGAGGATGACTACCGACTAGCGAGGTTGAAACTTGAAGACTGGAGGAAGGCTTTCTACTCTAAAGTGCCCAGCAGTTACAGGTCCGTCGCTGCACACAGGGAACTCAACTGGCGTCGACCCACCTTACCTATCACAGCAACAGAATAAGTGATACCTCGTGATGTGCAGAAACCCTTGCGGTGTCTTCCCCTTCGAGGCATGCGTGGGTCCTGCGTGCGTAGAGTGCTCTCACCCGTCTCCATTGCACGTGAAATATGACTTGATGCTGCTGCTCAACGTGATTCGACGTATATAGATAGTGACATTTTTTAAGCTGGCCAGGCAGCGAGCTCGTTCGCGTTCAACACCGCGACAGGCGTCTTGGCAGATATCAGACCTGCAGCGTGTTTGACGTGCGGATGTGGGTGAGGCATCGAGCAGAGCATCTTCTGTGTGGCTGAAGAATGGCCTGCGGTTTGCATTGCTGACGCAGGGTTCGAGGCTCACCGCTTCACTTCAACACGATGGATTCAAAGACCATCAGCGACTCTATCATCAAAAATGTAGAGTTCGTCGAGTGCCGAGACAGGACGGCTTCATTTGCCCTCGGTATCGTCTTGTACAACCTGCCAGGGGAGCTCGTCTCAACCTACGTGTATACTTGCCTGAGCCAGAAGGTTACAGAGCGAGAGAGGCGGCGCATCTTCGCACAAAAAGAAGAAGTAAGTGGTTTTGGAGGGCATGTCCTGCCAGTGCGTAGGTTTCTTTTTTGAGGTGGGAGACGATTTGCCGTGCGCTCCTTGTTCGCGCATATTTGTAGAGGTGTATCTCTCGTTGTATGTGCATACACATACCGTTTTTATTCTTGTTCACAGGAAGTTGACAGCGAGTCAGCTTAAGTTCCTGTGCCACAGCCGTAGATGTTTCTCAGCTTTGTTCGCGGCCGAGGTACTAACATCGTATGTCGGAGCACTTACTGATGGTATTAGTGGGTGACGCGAATAGTCGCCAAGTTGTGGACGCCTGGACCCCTGCGGTTGCACAGCGGTGGGCACAGCTCGACCAGAAACGCGTGGTAGCACATTGCAGTGCATGCATGGAAAAGACGGATTCTGTATTCTACTTTTGCAGGCCTCACGAGAAGAAGCGCTTCGGAAGGCGCGGAAAAAGCAAGGCATGATGGGCAAGGCAGCAGCTACAGGTAACCCTCCTAACATATCTATCTACTTATGTTAGAAAAACACTTTTTGACTCGATCAAAAACATATAGCCGATGTGTCAAACACGTCTGGCGACACTGTTCATGACGGTGGGCGACAGGTGAGCGCGTCAGAGTAGAGCCCACGATTATAAAAGGCGCACAAGCAGGCAATCGTTTTTCAATAGACGCATATGTGTAAACGACTGCACCTGCAGGTGTACATACACTTTAAGTGTGTGCGACCATTTGTAGATAGCCTACTCGCTTTTTACATAAGGCTACTTCCGAGAGCCACTGTGTGCCCGTGCATCTGCACGAGTTGAAAGCTTCAACGCTATATATGTAATGAACCCCTGTTCGGCGGCGTCAGACTCCGAAAAAGTGGGAATGTGGAGTGACAGGGAAGCGGTGTGTGGAAGTAAGACTGAAATCGAGGGGTTACTGGATTTTATGACATTGTGTGGATCTTACCCTCCACTGCTCGCTTCGGCCATGTGTTCGTCGTGATTTCCCGGTGCCACATGCTTTTGCCGAGCGGAAAGTTTTGAGAAGCTTAACACGTAGTGGAAAGCGAGTCGTAAGAGGAATTTCCTCAAGTGAAACTGCGGAGAACGATGATGCGCGTCTGTGCTTTGGGGAACGGGTGTAGCAGAGGAGCCGGAGCGCAAGATCGACGAGGAAGCAACAGCGAAAACGGCAGAAGAAGTACAGCAAGGGGAAGCCGACGGCGCTAGCGCGGAAGCTGCTGCTGGTGCTGTCGAGAAGAACGCGGGTGCAGCAGATGAGGGGGCTGAGGGTGGAGTGAAGAAGAAAAAGAAAAAGAAGGTCGTCAAAAAGGGAAATGTTCCCAAACTGAAGAAGAGGTCTTTTGAAGACGTCGAAGGTTCTGAAACTGCTGCCATTGCAGTTGCCCGGGACTACTACCATGGCGAACAAGAGCCGCCAGATTTCAAGCAGCTCATGACCGACATTGAGACTGCTATCAATGGGGCACTGGAGTAAGCCTTCACGAGAAAGTCAGCGCTGTATTAGACGGCGCTTGACAGCACCGCGGTGAAGTGTGTGGACTTCCCCTTTCACTGATGCAGGCAAGAGTCCGCCTTCTTTTTCGAACTGTGCTTACAGTTCAGCTGGAGACAGTGCGTACTGACTGTCGGTTCGTATGAGTCAGTAACGATGGGGGATTTGTGCCTCCTGCGTTCACGCTTACTGCTGGAAGATACACGATGCCGGTATAAACGTACGGCTCGTGGGTGACGTTGCTGTCTATTGCAGGTACACACTGCCTCGCGGTCTTGCTGCTTTCATGGATGACATTGCTGCCTATGGCAGGTACACCGTGCCACGCGATCTGGCTGCTGTAGTCTTGCTGCTATGTTTTTCTTTTTTTCTTTCTTTCTCTCTCTCTCTATTTCAAAGAATTCCACCAGGACGGGTACGCGCATTCCAGGCACGCTATGCTGAGAAAAAGTTTGTCTTCGGTGTGAGACCACCGTCTGCGGATGAGGGGGATACCCAACCTCCCGCCGCTGCTCTTATGGAGAAACTTGGTCCTCTACTGTCAGAACTTGCAACACAGGATGGGCCTTTCCAGACCCTCACTGGTAATTGTTCAAGTCGATGAGACGCTCACTGAGCACTGCTGAAGCCCCCTCATGTGGGGTGCTGTAACTTCTACAAAACTTGCGCGCCACCAGTAGCAGGTTTTCCTTAAGTCGTTTTGGTGAATTCATTCGAGAAGAGACGTGCGTAAGCAGATGAACCAGAGTTTTTCTGCATTTGGCGGGTAGAAAATGTGTATACCAGCGTGTCGATCTCTGTGTGTGGAACGTACCATACATATGGATCACACACCAAGTTAAGACGTCGCGGGCGCGCTGATGACGCAAGTACACGTTCCTTCACCTCTACGCAGGTGACGACCTCGGACCGTTGCTCGCCTTCATGGGACGTTGCGAACGCAACTAATTGGTTCAGGGCTGGCTTTTGTAAACAGGGTGGTATATTCAGCCGTGAGAAAAGACGGGGCGATTCATGTGGTACGATCAAAATGGTTGTTTTCTCCGCTTCTAACTGCCTATCAAGGCAGGCAAGCTCTGAACCGAACTCTGAAGACGTAAGCATTCGCTCAGCGTATTCCTAAGCGTTTGTGGATGCTTTCTGTTGCAGGTGGGTCTGCGACTCTGGAGTGGGGCGGAGCAGGGACAAAAATTGTCGATATTCTGCAGTCAGAACAAGCAGACAAAGGCTCCGATGAAGGACGGGAAAGAGAGGTAGAGAAGACTCTTTTAGAGGATTTAAATGTGGACGCCATGGCTGCTACTGAAGACGTAGATGAGAAGGCGATATCTGAAGCAAAGCTGAAAAAGAAGAAAAAAAAGAAGAAGGCAGAAACAGCTGCATTGGCGGAGCGGGACGAGCTCAAAGTGGAGGGACAAGAGGCACGGCCAGCAGCCGCACACGAGTTGGCTTCCACACAACCCCCGGAGGAGGAGAGGGGCCTTTCTTCACATCCCGGCGGCATCGTGGAGGTGGCTGGGGAGGCAATCGGCGCTGCCGCTGCCGCACCTGGTGCACTTGCTGCGACGACAGTGGAAGCGTCCGTGAGCGTCGCGAAAGAGAAAAAGAAAAAAGGCGGGGAAGGTACAAAGAAGAAGGCAAAAACGATTCCCGAGGAAACTGCTGATCTGACGACTAGAATAGAAGAAGCTCAAAGGGAAGAGGAGCCACCGTCGGCACCAGCAGCGGTCGATGTCTCTTCGAGCTTTGGGATTCGCGCGGCGGTGATGACAGTTGTTGCGGCAGTTCGGTTCAAACGAAGACGACAGAAGTACTCGACACATCCATCGACGTCCACGGAGGGTGATATGCAGGTTGAGGCATCCCCACCTGCAGTGGTGGCACCTTCTTCGTTATCGTCCAGTCTGTCAGAAGATTCGGATGTGCTGAAGTTGAAACGGGAGCTGGAAGACATGCGTGCGCGTCTCCGGGTTGCGGTGGAGCTGGAGGCCTCGGAGTTGGAGTTATCAGATGAATCCGATTTGTCTGAAACAGAGTCCTTGCACTCGTTTGTTTCATCGGAGTCACTTTCATCCGATGAAGATGAGCTGTCAGATGAAAGCAGTGAAGCTTCGTGGGCAAAAATGAAAGAGAACCTGCTAGAACGGCACGCAAGGCTTCAGAATCTTGTCGGGACCGTCAAAAAATCCTTTCAGCAGTTGTCTGATAAAGAGCAGGCTAGCCGTGTGGCGATGCGTGCTGAATATAGCAGGCTGAATCAACAGGAAGCGAGTAAGCGATCTCTGTGGGTGTTGCAGTGCGAGTGACATGACTGGGAGAGGTCAGTCGTGGTTCGACTAATTGCAGCGTTCCCTTGTCCGAATGCACAACGCACTGCAGCCAAAGCGTCCGCTGGCAGAAAAGACGTTCACCATTTCTCACCCTGTATTCAACCAGTTTTGATGCCGGTCGTGTGATGTTACGTGCGGCCGTTTACCTGCAGCGCGATCGGGGCCCCGAAACTCAGGAGCTCCTTTGCAGCCTCCACCTATGGAACGGAGTTTTAACACGTACACGTTGTTGCAGGCGCAGCCCGTTGCCGTGCGGCAGTACCTCGACCACTACTCGGCGAAACATTACACCCGGGTATTTCAGCAGCCTTCGGCGCGAACACGTGTACCGAGTGAAGATATGGACCCTGGTGACCAACAGTCACGCAGAAAGTCGAGCCACGAGGAACTGTACCCCGCCGCTGATGGCGCAGATCTTCCCCCGGCACCAGAATGCTACTCGTGCCCGTTGAACCACAGCGTAGCGCCACAGTCACAGGAATATTACTATTTGCAGGTACAGTCGAAGTGAAATGTAGCTCAACGGGCCAATAAGCCTTGCGGAGTTCGTGAGCAGCATTCACTGAGTGATACTGCTCAAGACTGGGGAGTCGATGCGGGTGCACCCTTGTGAGCGTTACTGTAGCGCGTCTCGAAAAGGAAACAGAATTTCAATTAGCGGCATATCTAGACGTTTTGCTGGGGCATCTGGTGGTGGAGTGCTGTAGTAGTGTAACTTGTTTGAGTTCTGCATTCCCGTATATATTGTTCGGACATTGTCCTGTCTTCGTCTATTCTGAGAAGGCTTCCTCAGTGACATCGGTGAGGGCGTGTTGCCATTAGTGCGAAATGTCTCTCGCGAAAAACGAAATGATGCTCTCTTGCTCTGATTTCCTCCGGTACGATGGATGATTTCGGACTGTGGGCGGTTGTCACGCACATCTTGCATGGGTGCACAATGCATACTACATCAAAGAGGTTTCTGCACGCCGTTGATGCCCCTTGACAGCGTCGAGAGCTTGCAGTAAGCACGGCGTGCATTCCTTAGTCGTCGTGAGTGATTTCCCCTGCCTCTGCACAGTTTAGGTCTTGCGCGCCTGCGTTTCGTCGCACACTGTGGCGGCCCGTCCACTCCACAGCTACTGGCTGAACCTGCAAGGAAGCACCGGAATTCTTACCATGGCACGGAAAGTGGAAGACGGCACCACATAAGGCGTTCACTGACACGAATTTATCTTGTACGGCTGCACGCATACGTATATATATATATATATAAATAAACGTGTGTCCACGTAAGCGATCTGAGTGAACACTTTATGTAGTGCTCTTTCTAAAAGTACAAGAATACGTGATTCCACGCATGCGTTCCTACTGCGACACGGTGGCGGCCTGCTTAGCTTGAACTCGCAGAATTGCCAAGGCGACTGTTTCCCCTTTAACAAGGGGAAGTCCTAATACGGTATACATCAGCAGGGCGCGAGGCGAGTGCAACAGCTGAATACGTCGTGCATGTCCCGTCAAAGGTTCAGTCACTGTGGTGGCCTGACGCAACCAAAATGTGCAGTCATGAAAAACTTGGATGCTGCCTTACTATCCTGGCGGGCGTCTACGGAAAGATGGGCCTTTTGTTTCTTGCCCCTGATCCTTGTGCACCGTCTTTGCGTGGAAAGCATAGAGCACCACTGAAGCAGCTAGGATGAGTCAAGCCCAAAAGCTCAGGTTTTTGAGGACGAGTACGTGTCAGTTTGCACAGATAGTAGTACTTCGAGCAGCGACGTAGCCCCCTAGCCTCCGACACTTTGGTACCGTGAAGTCATACGGATGATATTTGAGAGAATACAGGATTCAGGGTCCACACGGGAGGACGTATTCGTGGTCAAACTGGCTCCTACAACTTGTGGACGATCCCTTTCCATAACATCCACCAGTAAGACGACTCTGTGGATCAGGGGACAACCGCCGGCCGTACACGTGTGGTAGGGTTTTTCGTGGACGGGCCGGGCGCTGCAAGTACCACTGCAAGGGCATTAATACAAGCTGGTGAACAGGAGGCAGGGTTTCTTGCTTGTTTTAGTGCTGCCACCGTCGAGCGACTTGCTATTGTCTCCCTAACCGTACTAATTCTGACGCCGCATCTCCTCGGCCTGCGCCCTTTCACTTCATCTTGCCTCTGCCAATGACGAATCAATCGTCGCCGCCGTACGCGTGCAGCCCAGTTTACTACCCATCGACGTGCATTAAAAAATGTAAGTTTAAGGATAATACATTCTTTTTGTGCTTGCTTTATCAACGCAGCTATGTCGATCCTTTCGTGTCTTACACTGCCTCGGGCCCATCCTTCCCAAAATCTTTCAGACGTCTCAGGAATTGTATCGGCGCCTACGAACGCACACTTCTATGGAATGCATTTGGGGGGAAAGTGTGAAGGGACGTCTCCGTTGTGCGATGACCAACTCAGTCCTTGTTCAAGTTCAATGCAACTCAGTGCAAACACTTGAGGTGTACTCAACGGTTGAGTACGGCAGTTCAAATAGAGAGATATGGGTCGTTCGAAGGCAATAACACTGCAGTGTAGTTATAACGTTTGTACAGTGCACAAGCTGTACCATGATCTGCTGATACGGAGCTCCGGCTTCTCTACCATTCAAGGGCAGTGATTCCGATTTACTTGACTAAAAGCCTCTGTCAAAACGTCGACGTGCCAAGTAGTGGCAGCACCAGCGTTCGCCGATCCCCTCCGGCACTCTTACGGTGTACTCTTTCAATGCGGATTTTCCGAAACACAGTGCATTTCGCCAGAAATGATTTGGTGATGCAAGGAGGTCCCGTTCCCGCTAAGTCCAAACAGCATATGACAAGTGAAGAGGGAGGCTTGGGTTCCCCTGTGTCCCTTCGAGTCTGTTTCGGGGCAAGCGACCCTTTGGTTCGAGCTTTTTTGGGGCCTTATCCGGGGCAGGTGTGTGTCTCCTCCGGAATCAGTCCAAGAAGCCACCGCCGGGACAACTTTTTGCCCCTACCGTGGTCCAAACGAGGAACGAGATCTACCATTTTTCATATTTCATCTGGTTCTGGCCAAATATCTTTAGTTGCCTCACTCGGGTTCGCCAAAACTCGGTTTGCAACGCGTGTGATCCACCGGGGGGGTTAGGCGCGTGCTGCGGTCGTCGCGAGCACGCGAAAGAAAAACTTTTGGCCACCCGACGCACCTTCCCGGACCACTCACGCCTAATGAAGGCGTGATTACGTGTGCGGCCCCTCGTTTCAGACGAGACACATTTTTTCCTCTACGCAGAAATTGTGTCATTACCGCTCACCCGTTATCGACGGCGAAAAACCTATGTGGACGCGTCGTAGTGCTTTCAACATTTCATATTCGTTGAAGGCTAAACGTTTGCAGCGTCTGCATTGCAGGGCTGCATCGACCGACCAGAAGTACGGTTTGATTAGATTTGGTTTCGTGCTGGTCTTGCTATGCGCGTTGACGCACAACAACGAAGACGGGTCATACAAATACTTAATTCCTTATACAAGGAACACATCGAACAAACTGGTTACGAAGCCTGCCCATTTCAAACTAACTGATTCAAGAAAATGCTTCAACCATCTGCTTAGATCATTCCTCAAGCGGGAGAGGTATTTCCAATTGTCTCAAAGCGACCTGGGAACGCCGGCTTGTGCCTCGCAGGCCACTGCTGTGTGCAACGTATGGAAATAATTATGCCGGCGCTCTTTCCGCGCATCAGCAGAGAGGAAGATACTCTACTTCTCGTGTAGTGTTATCAAGAGTGCAACCAGGGCCACGCACGCTCAGACACGTATCGTCCTTGCAAGACTGCTCACACTGCAATCAGCGCCAAGTCTGAGTCCACGTAAAGTCTACGTGATTCCTCTTGCTGAAGAGACGCCTTCACGCATATTCCTCAGTGGACAATGGCACCTGCGCGTGTTTTAGCTCCACCTTACAGCACTCGTCGAAAAAAGCAGCTGCCAGTGTGCCGGTCGAGTTCGGCATCGCCGGAGGTCGTGGTCTCGACAGCATGTTGTCCTGATGTGAGATACCCCGACGGATGCGAACTGCACTCAACGCGCGACGACGCAGACGACATTTTGAGAGATGCTTTTCTCGCGGTGAAAGAGGGGGATGAAGAAGAAAAACAAGACTATACTACCGGGGCTAAGCAGCGCGTTGCTCATTTTCCGTGTTCCTCTACAATGCGGTATACCGCGCCAACGGAGTCCAGCACCGATTCCACGCCTGTCCCCATCCACATGGAACAACCTGAGGTGGTTTTCGAAAGGTTGCGAAACACTCCGTTGTTGTGTGATCGCCTGGCGGCGGAATTCACTGAGGCTCTTGAAACAACGGCGCTGGACAAAAATACTCACGGATCTCTGCCCGGTATGTCGCTAGCGAAGTCTCCTGATACAGAAGATACCTATCAGCGGGAAGCATCTCCAAAGGTGTCCCACAACCGTAGGGATTTTGCCGAGTTTCTTACGGAGGAGGCCTCTGATCAAATGAATGAAACGTGCCCCAATGAAGCGCCGCCGGACGAGACAGGAAAATATGTCTGCCGTCCGATATTGCCAAGCGGCGTTCAAGAAGAAGTTGTAGCAGAGAGGAAACTTTCTCCCGATGTAGACGAAAATCCACTGGCGAAATCGCGGACAAGCGTTGACAAGGAGATGGAGAGGCAGCTTTCCACCACAGTCCCCGACGAATTGCCACTTCCAGAAGATGTAGGCGGCGCGAATGATGTGCCCCGCACCTCTAAGAAGAGACGTGGCTCAGCGCTTTCCGATACTCCAGCTACGGGCGAAGGCGTTGGTGAAGGCTTGAATGGGAAAGGTTCTCAGTCTGTCGTACCTATTCACGTGAACGCTCGTGAAGGGGACTGCACAGAAAGCGGCAGCTCATCGCGCACTTTTCCTGACGGCCTTCCTGAGAATTCATCAGAGGACGCGAACTCGATGTGTCGCCTAGTGACGGGCAAAGAAGTAACGTGCAAGGAAGAATATCCAATAAGACCGTCCCACAAGCCCACGCGGCAGCAAACACCAGCGAAGCTTCTGAGCGTAGTGTCTCCTCCAACGGTTCACGTCGATACCGTCGCCACCACTACTGCTGAAGAGATCGCACCCAACCAAGAGTCTCGCACGGTGGTGCAGCAGAACACCACTGCTTTGATCAAGCGCCGTCGCTGCGGCAGCTTGGGCCTAGATCAGTCCCTGCGCTGGCAGGCGATGGCACGTCGTGTCCCAAGGATCAAAGGAGTCTGCTACAGCACGACGCGACATGAATGGATTGCTGTCGGCCCTCTTCAGGCAGGGTCTGCGCGGAAGAAAAACATATATTTTTCAGTGCCAAAGCACGGCTTCGACGGTGCAAGGAGACTGGCTGTCGAATGCAGGCGTCGACTTCAGGCCGGAGTGCCTGTCAACGTTCAAGAGTTCGTAAAAGAACAAAAACTGCTTTTTCAGAGTGAAACAAAGGTTAACGAACCTGCTGAGGTTGCAACTTCAGTGCTAGATGCCGGTCCGCTGGCAGAGGAGATCTCTTCCACGGACAATCACCGATCTTTGGGCTCTACCGCACCCGGGGCCCCTCACACTCTGTCCAAAAAAATCAGCGCGTCGACACATGGTCCCCTTACTGGAGTTTCATTGCAGGCACAAGGTTCCGGCCAACCGGAAAACCCATCGACTTCTGCAACGAATGGGCGAAGACGACAGCGTCCTCGGGCGCTAACGTTCGGGTCGTTGCAAAGAGACATGGCGCAGGAGCTCCTCTCAGGAGATGGAGGCTTTGAGGAGATTTCTGGAAAGAATGAAAAACAGCGTGGTAGTCAAATGCAGAAAGCTTTGGAAGCTCGGGATCCATCGCAAATCGACTTTCTGAAAGCAGGCTGGCATGGCTATTCTGCGAAAGACAACTCCAGGCAAGCATCAGCAGCCAATAAACATAGACATCCACGTGAATCAGATATCCCCGCACTTGCGCACGACGAAGCAGCTTCAGGAACAACCCTGACACACACCCGGTCCCTTGACGGATCAGGAACACCAGCCAGATCAGAGATTGACAATGCGGACGCCTCAGTGAAGGCGGACGGCATGGAGGCGGGTCCGACGTGCCGAAGTGTGACGCACATGTTTGAAGGTGGTGAAATCATGGAGCGCGAACGCTCCAGCGATGCCAGTGCCCTCAACACGGCAGCACGGCTAGCTATCATGGCACGGCGGACAGCCTTACAGTCTGATGAATCCGCAGCAGCACTTCTGTTAACGGGCGCGTTTACGTCAGAGAGCGGGTGCAGGTGCAGTACCGAGAGATCTCTGCAGTTGTGGGCTTCCGTGCTGAACCGCCCAACGCAGGTGGATGGACAGGCCACGAACCATAACAAACGATGCACTGAGGGTGGAATAACTTCAGCGCTTTCAGCTATTCTCACAGCAGCGAATCGAGAAAAAATCTGCAGTTCAACAGATGGGTGCCTCCCTAACCGCGCTACAGTTCTTCGATCAATCAGCTTTAGCAACCGCACGACTGCGAAATCTCCAAGGGTGCACCTACCGTTCCAAAGGAAAGAGTGTCCGCGCAGACAAGGACAAAGCAGCAAAAGAGGCCCGCAACAACAGCGACATAACTCCTTTCTTGCAGGCGACTACTGTGGGCGCCGGAGCAGCACGACCAGCAGCGCAGGAAGTTGTAGTGCAGGAGTGTCTTCGTTGAGTGAAACGAATTGTGAAAATCCAGAATATTCGCATGCCTCTAAAGAGTCGTCAGATGACTGTGATTCAAACAAGAATACCCTACCTGAAAAGCATCCTTTAAAACCCTGGGGGTTAGAGAGTTTTCCTGGAGAGGCCCTTCTCGTGCCTCAACTTGAAGATGGTTGCCGACGAAAGACACAGTGCGTCACGGCAGAAAACCGAAGATTCTCCGCAGCATCAGCTGTATCATGTTCATCTGAAAACGTGGACAACGGCGGCGCAACAGCGACTACGGGCTTGATCTCCACCCCATCCAACGGTCGGCGGAGCTTGGTAGATTTGTTGGATCCGAAGGGGACACTGTCAAGTGAAGACGTGACGGATCCAAGACGGAACCACGCCTGCGCCGTCGCAGATGGCTCAGCCCCTGGAAGTAACACAGACAGCAGTCAGACCGTTCGCGAGCGCGAACTCACCGATGCCACTGTGAAGTCGCCGGCTGCGTATTCCGCCACGGAAGGAACAAGAGCAGTCAGTAAAGATGCCCTGGAAAACAGTCCTTTACACTCCTTATCTCTCAGCAACGGCTTCACTTCCACGGCTACCCTTGGCTGTCCGACTGCGTCTAATTACAGCGGTGCGTCTGCTCCTCTAGAACAACCGAGCGGCCTTAGCGATTCCGCTGTTGGTCGCATCTCACTTCTGCAGGAAATCGAGAGGGCAGACATCAACTGCCAGGTGCTAGATGTTGTAGAGGACGCAAAAGTGACACTGCAGGATTCAGAGGCGGGGTCGTCAGTTTTTTCCAGAGGAAGCGGAGAGTCTGCTCTTGAGGAAGCGAGCAGAGAGAGAGAAAGCGGTGACGAAAAGTTTACGACGAAGCAAACGGTGTCGTCTGAGCTTTCTCCGTTGGTGAAGGCGCTGTGTCTGATGCTAGTGGACTTGCTGCGGTTCTGCAGCTGTAGCCCGGTAGCCCTGACACGTGCCGGAATGCAGCCTTCTCAGATTGCCTTCTGCAAAAACGAAGGTATTCGGGTGTTACGCACTGCGCTTCAGGACGTTTCCGCTACGCGCACTGTTTCTCGCACATTCCGCGCCTACCTCGAAGTGTTCGAAGATTCTATACTTGCAAATGCGTTGCCAACCAGCGGAGGTGCGGCAGAAATCATGCGCTACCTTTGTCGCTTGAAGCAGTTAAATGCGGGAAGAGGATGCCGACCAGGGCAGGCAGACAACGATGACCCAACGGGCGGTACCTGTCCAGGGCCAAAATGCGACAGTGGCAACCTTAAACTAGAACAAAGGCAGGAGAGGTGCACGGGGAGAGACAATTATGGCATCAACGACCACTCTGCAGTACGCCGCACTATGTGGCCCACCTACAAAAGAAGGAAGTATCAGAGATGGAATGAAGTGCTTGCCACTAGCATACACTTGGACGAACAAGATGCGACTTCGTCGCAGGACGTTCAACGGGGAGAGCTAGCCCGCGACAATGGGAGAGCATCCAGAGTGGAGGACGCTGCTGAAGACGTGAATGGTCTTTTCAACTCTCCGGTAACCTCCGCTGTGTCGTCCTGGCATCTGACGCAGCGACACGCTGTCGAGGAAGTGGAACAGCGCAGGTGTGCAGCTGAAGAGAAGCTCAGCGGGCGGCGAACGCGTGCTTTCGAAAGTCGTTGCGGTGAAGCCTACCAAGAGTCTACTTTGAGCTACGCACATGGTACCCAGCCGGACAACGAACAGACTCATCCAGAAAGAGCGTACTCCAGCAGTAGCCGTCGGGCAAACATATTCGCGAACAACAACATCGCCAGACGTGTCCAAAAGTTGGAAAAGGGGCGAACCAACGATTGTCCGGACAGCCCGGATGTCGCTCGTGAAGGAAGCCTGCCTGTGGGAAGAGCCACCGAATGCATCTGTGAGATTGCTTCGTCCAATAGCAAGACGCATACTGACAACGAAGAAATAATGTGTAAGGAAGAGAAGTTCGCTCTCTGCTACACTGCATCTACGCGTGTGGAACGTGTGCGACGAGCTCTCCGTTCCAAGTCTCCGCATTTCGAGTTAACCGACGCATGCGTGCAGTGGGCGTCACAGCGTATAGGCACCCTTCCGTGTTTGTTGACAGATGAAAAGCTATACTGCAAAGACGGACGCACTCTAGGATATGTGGCAAGATATGGCGTGTCAGCGCGGAGGTAGCGGCTACCGTTCCAAATATGACGTATGAGTGGCGTCGCCTGCCGGTCGGCGGCGTGCCGTTTAAGAGGTCACCTCATGTATAACGGTAGACTCCGTATTCTGTACATCTAAGGTGAACGGGTTGATCCCTAATGTATCACGTACCTTCTACAATATATGTAGTTTGTCGGGTCACCTCCTGCATAATGATAACCTCCGTATTCTCTAAAGCTAAGATAAGCAGCTTGATCCCTAATGTATCTTTAATCTTCTACATTATGATATGTAGTTTGTGGAACACCGATACACCGTATAAAATGATATGCTTCTCGCTAGCTCCACCCGAAGTAGCACATTCAATTAGTAATATAGACTGCGTAGTCCGTACACTATGGAGTATAACAAATCATGCATGACAGTGCATTCCTTGTTTCCTACGTCTGAGGTAACAGAATTAATGCTGGATATACATTGATGTTCCTGCAGTATGACGTACTGTGTGACACATTGACACCTGAGTGCCACCCCTGCGTATCATTCCATTGTGTGTTGTCAGCCTGTACCTTCCGGACATGGAGACAAGGCGTGATTGAGACGCTCCAGGAGGCTACGTGTTTCGAAGATCTTCACCGAAGTGATGTGATGAAACAACTTTTGAGTCTTTGTGTGCCGGTGCGCTCGCCGGCTTCAGTTTAGGAGCAGGAACTGCCGTGTTGACAGCGAACCAACATAGGTGTTTAGGCAAGCACAGCGTGGGGCCTTTTCTCACGACTTCGACACACGTTCGTGGTTATTCTGCTCTAGTTGATGTCTGCGGGCTGCTGCGGATCTATTTGTCAAGTGAGGAAGAGGTAAAGCACTGCGTCGCCAGCCAAATCGCTGTACGAGGAGGGAGACTGCAAGGTAATCGTACCGCCGCTCATCATGTCGGATGCTGTATATAAAGGATGCTTAGAGGCTGCAGTCTGCGTGCGTTCGACGAATTTCAAGAGGCAGGGCGCGACCAGCGTCGCTCCTGAGAGATGCCCACACGGTTGAAGCTTTCTTTCCTGTGGTGTTTTCGCGATTCACAACGGCACCGCTCCAGAGGGAAGAGACAGAAGAGCAGCAGAACGTACCCCATGCGCGAAGATAGCAACGTATTACAGTTGCTTGCGACGTGCCTGAAGGCATAATCCGAGTGGAGCAAGTTCATCCTCGAGGACCTAAAGAGCGTCGAAGGAATGCTACCCGCTACGACTGTCAGTAGCTCCGTTGACAGATGCCGGGGGGGGTCCAGCGGTGTCGAACCTCAGCCTCGAAGCTGCGTTACTGGAAGCAGGGCGCTGAGAAAGACACCACCCGAAAAACAGCCCTTCAGCACCCGGTGATTGACTAATACGCACTGCCAGTACGAAGTCACCTAAGTTAACAGATATTACCTAAGCAGTCTCGGATGCGTCTTTTCTGACAAAAGAGTTTATTCGTTTGTGGTTTGACTTTCTAGAAAATCTTTCCATCGACGCGTTTTGGACAGAAAAGCCATCCAAGTGTGAGAAGAAATCTGACGCGTAAACACTATGAGAGTTACGGTTTGGTCACCCTTGTCCTTCGAAGTGGAGCCGGCTACCTTTGTTGTAGCCGGTGGACGCGAAGTGTGAATACGTAGTACATCTGAATGCTTGCGGGTGCACACGTACAGCATTCTGTTGAAGGGAGATACACGCGATTTCAACTTTTGCACACCCGTGTGGGCTGTGTCCTTTCAAGTTTTACGGATCCACTATGTAATACCTTATGTAATTCCACGAGAAACGACCGTCCTTTCTGGGCGAGACGTGGCGACTTGTACGCGTAGCACTTTTCGAGGACAGCCGCGCATCTTGTCACACGTAGTGGAGGACGTGACTATGAGGCGGAGCTGGCAATACATTAGGCAGGACTTTTTCAATGAAGGAAAAGTGTGCGAAGTGCCGGTTCACGTTTCACAAGAATAGATGCTTCAGCAAAGACTCTCCGTGTAACTGCGCAGCTAACAGTCAAATCATGCAAGTGCCCGCGCTTCGTTTGAACAAAGCGTCTTCTCAGCTTGTCTCGCTTCCTCGACCGCAAAACAGGCGAGATTTGAATGTCGACCATCAATTGTTGTTGTTGTTGTTGTGCTTACCAGATATTAGTGATGCCTGTAGTCGTTCTGTTTCCCGGTCGCACAACGTGTTTCCCCTATCTCCATTACCGTAAGCTGCTGCTGTTTCATAAATTGGTCCTTTACCAGCTGAACAACATTTTGATTCGGATTCGAGTTGAATGACGGTCGATCAAATAGCAGTGCAGAATTTCAAAGGTGTTTCAGGAGTTCTGCGCTGAGAGCAGTTTTGGTCTGTGACCTGCTGCTGCAGCTGCAGACGCCTTTCCTGACTGGTGGAAAAAAGGAGTTCGTGAAAATTCGCGTCTGTGGATATGTGTGTATATGCGTTTCGACAGATCTGTGTGTGTACACTCAAACAAATGCAAGGTGCACCCTTCTTAATATGGTATGCGTCTGTTCGCTACCTCTACAATCGCAGGACGTTTCTGTCGCTGTGAAACGCACGTGCCTCCGATTTGCATTCGGCACCACATGTCGGAATCGCGGAGGGAGACTGATAGCACAAAGCATTCGCAACAGCCGCGTTTTCGCCCTCTAAAGACGGGTCAATCTTGCTCTGGGCCCGCGTCGCAAGCGTGCCACGTCTAATAAAAAAAAAGAAGCGACAAATTACAATCCTCTGCCACGGCCCGACTGATTATGAGGAAGAAAAAAGGCCGCGGGCGGCAGAGCCAAATCATCGAGTTTGCATTCTTTGCACGACTGTGCAATCACATACGCAGAGAGCAAGGCAAACGTCTTCAGGTGCCACCTAGTCAAGTCTATTGTGAAGCTTTCACCGTACGACGTGTTTACAGCTGACTTCGAAGTGCACCCATCAACAGACGAACGTTCCTTCGAAACAAAATCCACTTCAGCAGTCCGCACGTCTTCTGTTTTGATGAGCGACTCGCACTTTCCAAAGCGTGTCGTATGCAAGGAAAATTGCTGTTAGATATCTCTGGCGGTAAAAAAAAAAAACGTCCAACGAGGGCAGGGACCTTGGTGAAAAGAGGGCTGCTCTCATGGCATATGTTTCCTGCGGTCGCCAATCAAGTGCGCCCAGCTCCGCAACACCTACGTGCGCGTCTTGTTTTCCCTACAAAGGCTGAGCCAAACGCGGCAGGCGGCTGTCAACGAACAAGCTTTTCCTTCTTCAGTTTCTGCGCACTGCGACAAGCACGGCCTACGGAAAGACTCAGATCCACTCGAGCGTGCATTCATACGCCGGTTATTCATTTTATGTACTCACAAGCGTATTAAGAATTTAGTTTTTCGCAACATATTTGCTGGAGCTTTTTGCTCTATTGAAGTTTATACTCACAAACGCGTGCACAAGCTTCTGCGCCTCCTCACATCTGCTGCCCAATGAGAACGCCCTCAGCCCCTCCAGCACTTCTATGTAACATAAAACATACGACGACTGGCAGCGGCCCACGTCAGGCATCCTGCCCCTCATCGAAAACGCTATACACACGTAATTACCTGTTTAAGACATTTGTTGTGTGCTGACAACTGGGGATCGATGCAGGAACAACACTAACAGGGCTCGCCCGAAGCAACTGCGTCTGACACCGTACAATCTGTCCATTCCTCGTTATGCGTCCGTCTACTACACATAGCCACCTCAAGGAGACCATCGCGTGAGCTAAGCTAGAATTTAACACAACCCATTAAAAGTACTTTTCTCCGGTGCCGTACCGAAAACGTGGCGAGTCTCTTCCAGAGTGCCGCGTCCGCCACCGCAGCAAGCAACATACACAGCCAGTGCCGCGCCAGGCACGTGCATGTGCACGCCGACATCCACGCCTAATGTATACATGCGTACTCCTGTCTGCTCGGAGGGGACAAAGGTGAACATGTGCACTTCACATGCGTGTCATCTCGCATTGATTCATACGCTTCAACACGAGCGTAGGTACTAAGCTTTCGTGCTTTCCGTTGGATCTCTCATTGAGTGTGCAGCTTTCGTCCTCGAGTAGGATCTGCCTATGTCATAGCCATCTACACGACTTCACCACACTGCACAGAGGTACAAGCAATACAGCTCATTAGAGGCGTTGCGGACTGTGTCGGACGCGGTTGCCTCAGAGTGAGCGCTATCAGGTACGCCTGGCATTTCGCGGGAATGCATTACTTTGTCGCATACACAGTTGTCCTCCGTTGTGTAGCTCGTGCATAGCCGTCCTCCGGTGCTGCTGAAGTTGTGACCCTACAAATCTTCTCCTTCCGTGTGAGTGCTTTGCTACGATTTTCCAACCTGAAACTTAGCACCTTTACAAAGCTCAAATCCGGCAGGTGCTTCATCGACTGAGTGTTTCAAGTCGTCCTTTTTTCCCAACCTTCGTGGCTTTGTCCCGCACCATGCGGAAAAGACACCCGATAACCTCGCAGCAACTATCCAATTGTAATCCTCCCGGATTGTACAAGCACGCAAGTGGATATGACAAATGCACTTCTGTGTATTCTCACAATGTCTGTTTCTCGCGTCGGTGCCACAAACCAGCAGATTGCCCTTGAAGGGAAGAACTCACTTCTACCGTGTACTATCACACCAGGGTTCTCTGCCCAGCTGCGCAGCCCGGAGACGCTCCCCCGAATCATCGTATCATGTGGGGGTCTCTCCTACGCGAATTTGAATCCGTACTGACTTTGCGGTATATGCATCTGTACGGGTGCACGTCTCATCACAACAGGCGCAATAGACACGGCCGAGTTCGCATATATCACAGTCCCTTCCTCTGCAGCGCATGGAGTTGTCCGAGCCAGCTGAGGACGTCAACAGCGCGCAGTGCTAGGTCGAAGGCTTCGCGACAGGAAGCATGCAGCATCGAAGGCGAATCGCTTTTCTGGGGGTCAGCCTACCACGTGGTAGCGGGGGTGCCTTCTTCGCTGTAGGTTCTTTTTGTTATGGAATAAGCTGTGCTGCCTGCCTGGTCCCCGCTATTGCTACTGCCCCCTTCTGCCTCAGAGAGAGACAGAGCAGGCAGTCGAGTTGTGAGCTCGTCCGGGTGGAAGGCCAGCATTAGCAGGCCAGTTAAAGAGACATACGCATTTTTCAGAAAATTTTCGGACACCCCGAAGGTGCACGTGTTTTTCAAGATGTTCGTGTAACACTCGACGCGGCACACCATGTCGAAGTACTCCGCCTGCTCCTCGAACAACTCGCGATTAAAGAAGTTTGCCGCCGGCCCTGTCAACGGTCAACAGACGGAATTGAGCGCACTACCGTCGAAGCGCGACTCGCAGGAAGGAAACCTCTCCTCTTCGCAAAGCTCAATCAAAGATGACCGGCGTGCAAAGAAAGAAGCAGAGGGGGAGTTGATCCTCTTACGATGCGTGTGAAACATCCAACGACAACGCTGTAGAGTGCGTCACCAATGTCGTGCGTGCGTGTTTTGGTCGCAGTGAAGTTCTTACAATGCTCGCAAGATACCCTAAATATTGGTGTCCTTCACTGATTTGCATAAGAGGTGTCGGGTCTCTACGTCAGAGAGAAGCTTGATACTAGGATCCTCTGCAAAATCGAGCGTCGCACAGTTGGCGCGCTATCTACGATCGATACATCCACATGGAGTTGACTACCACACACAACCCATCCTGACCTCCTATTCACCTGGACGTCCTAGTCGTGCAGACAAATGCATGTAGTTCTCAGTAAAATTCTACCTCCCTCGGGAAGAGATATAGCTACGTAGTAACACTGCGTGGCAGGTACGTGATCGTAACACGCAGACAGGACAGGAAAACTAAATGAGATCTTACCGCTAAACTGTATAGGGCCCGGATTGCAGAAGCGGTCCTCAAGAGTCCACTGCTCAGCAGCAGTTTTCATCCACCTGTAGAAAAAAATACAATCTCAGGAGTCGAGTCTGAGTCGACTGTGCCATTGTGTCAACAAGATGCCCCAAACATCCTGCTGGACACGGCAACAGATACTGTTGTGTGTGCTGCCTGTTACCCTGTCCCCTTCCAATGACAGTTTCACGGCTCAGCGTAAACAGCACGTTTACGGACTGCGGCGTTAGAAAGCTCCAGGGAAACTCAGCAACTTTTCCGACAAGCAGATTCAGCGCCACGCGGTCCCCATCCCTCCCGCAAGGTGCAGATCAGCAGGGATTCCGATGCCCAGGGCATTCGCATTTTATCACCGTTGACAGGCCCGCAGCTTCATTGACTTCAGCGCACTCGGCACAGCACCACCGAAGCAGCCTACAACAATGTACTAGGCAAACCCACTGCCTGGAAGGACGGCGACTGCGAGCGCAGAGACTGAGGATACCTCGTTAAGCGACAAGAAGGGAATCCCGACACACGGGGTCACCTACAAGCCGCTCACAACCCTGCTGGCGACACCCCGCGCCTTGGCTACAGTACTGGAAATTCTCCGTGACGTTTACTCGGAACAAACGACGCCGCACGCGTCCTGAGCATGACAATGTCAACGTCGTGCGCGAGCCCCCCAAAACAGGCAAGTACTCCACGCCGTCGCTATATACGGATGATAGAGGCCGCTCCAACATATACGTGTACATATGGGTATACGCGTCTGTGTATCTCTATGTGTGGGTATTCAGCTACTGGCCTCTTTGTATATGTGCCTACCAATATAATCATACGTGGTTCATCTGCAGAGAAGACAGTGGCTACGCGAGCGGTGTAAGTAAATAATTCATTAAACGGTTAGATTACTGCCGGGAACCATCTGCTATCTTCTCAGCTGTTGTCGCTTTTTTTGAACTGCCCGCAGGTGTTCTGCTGGGACGCGCGCGCTTCTACTGTAGAAAAGCCAGACTTTTTTTTCGCTGCTCTGGGACAGCGCAAAGGCGGACACGCATACGTCTCTCTTCGACGGTGGCGAGAGCTCTGCCGCACACGCATGCTCCAAGCACGACACAGAGAGGGACGAGACACGAGAAACGGCAAGCGGACGACGCAGACGTGCCTGCCACACTTCGGGCTGTGTGACGCGTCCTCTACAGGGGGACGCATGCAATAAATGTAGCAGCCATTACTGCCGAGCATGTGTGTACCTGTACGCCTTGCCGTCGAGGTTGACTTCAGCGCTGGGGATAACGGGCAGGTCGGTCATGACTGACCGCTGCTGGCGAATGTCTGCCGCGCTGTTCAAGGAGTGTTCTCCGTCCTCCGGGTTGTGACACACAAACGTAGGGTTATCTTGCGGCGTAGGCACCAACCGCATTAGACTCACAAACGGCACGCTGCCGAGGTGCCACTCAGAGACCGGCCCGCACAGTCCTCGAATGCTGCAGCAGTGCCCCGTGACGCCGGACTCGACCAGAATGCTTGCCAGATGCCTGCGCGAAAGAGAGAACAAACGGCGCGGCGGCACAAGCAGGAGCAGTTGCAGCAGCCACGCGGAGGGAGTATGTGCAAAAGAGGCCACCGGTGCACGTTAACAGCAGCTGCGGCTGCCGACTCGGCTTAGTTCGCACGCAGACAGGGGACGTGACGAAGAGAAAGTCTTTGTGGAAGAAGAACGAGTCGCCGCAGCTGCCCCAGACACACCACACACGAAATAGAGGGAAGGAGCCGCAAGACGGGAGACGCTTCCCGAGCTGCGAAATCAGTAGTGCTCGAACTGAACACTAGAAAGAGAAACACACGCCGCGAAAATTCTCAATGGTGTTGTCTGCAAGTCAGCGGGACTTGCTTCCCGGAGCACCGAAGACAGACAGAGGGGACGCAAGTAAGGGGAGTTCAGAAGACACGGCAGGCAAAACAAACGTTAGGGAAAACATGGGAGTTAAGGGCGGGGGGGGGAAACAGGGACGACGAATCGCGCGGTTACGCCCACCAGCAGCAGAAGCAGCAGCACCATCCTACAGCGGAGCCCGGAAGAAAACGCACACCTTGTCAAGCAGCAGAAGCCAGCGACAGAGCTACAAAGCGGCGCAGAAGAAGCACACAGGAATCGCTCCACGACGCGGCGCGTCACTGCAAGCCGTCTGATCCTGTACCGATGAAAAAGAAATCACATCGTGTTAGGCACGTGTATGCGAGCCGCGCCGCAGGCCGCTCCTGACGACTCCCGCCGCTGCCACATCACTGCAAGACCGCTGTCACAAAGAGACCCTCTATGTACACCACTTCGTCGTGATGAAGAGCGTACATCTGCGGGCCTCCTTCCTGCCGACGCATCAAAATCAGCACGCCACGAGAAGCACGCGCAGTTCTTCCGCAGGATAGACGAACGCGCGCGTACGCATATATCCTCAGTAATGCAGTGGTGGAACACGCGGCCTCTTGTTCTCCTCTCAAGCGCCCGCCCCCTGTCAGGACAGCTGTTGCCGTTTTTTTACATCCTTACTTCTTTCCCGCAACAGGTTGCTTGCTTCAGTGGCGCTCGCCTCGTCCGAGTTGGTCCCAGCAACCCACTCGTCCAAATGCAGGCTTGCAGCACAGACGCGCTTTCCTGCGTTACGCGTCTCCCCGCGTGTTCGCTCCCCTTCCGCCACACTTTTTGCGACCTCAGCAGCGTCTCCCTGTCTCTGTGTGTCCCCCCACCCACCTGGTGTCTTTCTTCTTTCCGCGAACATGCGTGGTTCGCGTCGTCCTGTCTCGCTCTCTTTCCCCCGACAAGTGGTGTCCTGCGTATGTGTTTCTATCTCTTTGTCCCTTAAATACAGACAACCGTGGTACTTCCCAATGACCTGTATCCAGACAGGTGTGTACGCAACCCAAACGACCCCCAATGATTTGTCTGAAGAGACAAAGACGAGTAGGAAGGCCTGCAGAAGGACGCAGTGAAGCAGTTTTCCTTACCCGTAGGCGTAGGCGAGATTGGCGTCAAACTGAGAAGGCATGGATGAGCGACCCTGGTAGCCGAAGAAGTGCGTGACTGCCTGAAATTTCCCCGAGTATCGACCTACTGACGCGCGGTACGCCAGCTCCTCCTTCGCCATCTGCGCCAGCAGTTCCTCCGTCTCAAGGCGCTCGAACCGAATCTGCAGCAGCACCCCACACGATGCACCAGCAGCAAGGACTGCGCAACGCCAGAATGCAACAGCAGCAGCAGAGATCCGACCTACAGCCGCACGTCGCGCACCAGTGGCCTGCCGCTGCAGCGGCTGCAGCACTTGCGACAACCGCAGCAGTGTTCATACCGCAGTAGCGCTCAAGCTACAGCAGCAGTAGGGCAGGCAACAAGAGCAGGGCGGCACGTCAAGACGCAACACCGACAGCGGCTGGGAAACGACGCTTCACTTAGCGCGGCCAGCACCGCGAGAATCGACTGGAGCTTCACCAAAGGAGAGTGTGGCAACAGCGGGGAAACGATAGCCCGAATGCAGCGCACTGCAGCAGCAGGTTAGGAGCGACGACGTCGGCTGCTGGACAAAGCGAGGGATGTTGCTGCGCGCGCGTACCGCAGGCTAGCAGCAGCTGCTGCACTGCAGCACCGCCTTGATATGCGGAAGGGCGCACATTTATAGCAGCACGCGCAGCAGCAGCACCACCAGGAAAGTCGCAACTGCGTGTGTGTCTCGTCGTTCGCGACCCCATGCCTTCAACAGGTCTTCACCGTTCTCTCTGTCTGCAGTGCGTGCAACCTTTCTCACGTGCTCCCGCTCTCCACCACTCGAACTGTAAGGTGCCGATTTTGTCTATTATCATCCGTATACGCACACCTACGTGGACACGTATATTATGGCACTCCTGTGTACATCAACAGAGACACGCACGTACACGTATATATATATATATATATGTATTTCCCTCTCGAGAGATAATGCGCCCACTTGGACAGAGATACATCTCTACATACATATATGGGTACACATCTAGCTCGACACACACATATGGGTACATATCTAGCTCGACGTAGGACGCGCTGGTATAAAGACACACGTCTGAGTGCTGCTGCCAGACTGCGCGAGACGATGCGGGGCTGCAGCAATGGACCCTTGACGTGTGTGTGTGTGTGTGTGTGAGAAGATTTATCTGAATCCGCAACCTCACATGCGTATATCTACATCTATAAAATTATCTTCTCCCCCGGCGTGTGCGCGCCTAGTCGTGCGCAATTAACTGCGCGGTGCTCCTCCTCGTGGCGTATACACAGACACCTGTACCCACAGAAGGAAACTCTCTGTCTCTGTCTCTGACTTTCCTCGGCCAGTGCTGCTGCCTACCTCTCCCATATCCACTTCAAGGAGCTCGCGGCGAATGAACTTCGGGAACGAGCGGAAAAGAGCAGCACTCCACGGCGTCAGGCGGCGTTCCCAGCCGTTCGAGTTACTCTCTGTGTCCCAGTTTTCTACATTCTTCAGCTGTTGCTGCACGCACGCGCACGGGTTGATTGTCCAAAAACCTTCACACACATCTACCCTGGTGTACGTACACCACCCAGGCGCGGTCAGCAAGCGGCTGTGAAGGCGCCATGGTAGATTCCTCTCCAGTATATCTACACCCCAGTGCAACCGCCTTGAGCACACAGACCGCCTGTGCAGCTCGCTCGAAGTGGTGTCCACAAACACAGAGCCCGTCGTCGACGTCCGTCCACCAACAGTCCCACCCCTTCCGGTGTAGTTACACCGGAATCCCCCACGGCGCAGTAGGACGAGACAGATCGAGTCACACAACGACACGCACATACACGTATACACACACATGCACGTACATCGTCAGCAGTACGACCTCCACCTAAATGGAAGTGCGAGCCGTGCACACCAGCGCCCTCTTCACATGCACGGCTATCGGGCGTATGTACACCCCGACTAAACCCCTTGGTACATCGCATGCATGCAGCATCCCACGCGCACGAGGTACACCCAGCACACGCGAAGGCCTACACAGGCATGAGCATAAACTCATCCGTGTATCCTCGCGTGTTCATGCATATATAGGTATTCGTCTAGATATATATGCATGAATGTATCTACGTATATACACGTTCGCACATATATATATATATACACACATATATCATCGTGTACACACACACACACACACACAATGACTGTATCTACGTCGGTACGCCTGCATGCACGTATATACATGTATATCTGTTTAGGGAACATACCTACGAATAACGTCTGCGTACATATACTTATACAGTCGTACTGCAGATATGTAGAATTCTGTCTCTTTCTTTGTTTTTGCGTGCGTTTGCGTATCGCAGGAACACCTGTGCATGGGATTATATGGGTAAAATGAAACCAAGCGCCCGGCACCGTGCACGCGGACGCAAGTCTTAATTATTACGAACCGGTGTATACTGTTGTGTCTGCGACTCTGCATTACACGTCGCCGTTGTTCCCCTATATATATATATATATATGCGTATATCTCAGTCTCCTGAAGTGTTTCCCCCTCTCGCTGAAGCGCCCTCTCGAACGACGGCTTCGATCCCTCGAGGATGCATCTGTTGGACGCAGGCGCAGCTCGCCGTCCCTCACGCAGAAAAGAAACCTGCCTCCTTTGTGTCCCCATACATTCACTGGCCCGCACGCTTGAACGTGCGTCTAGGAGAATAGGCATGTGTTGGATCCTCTCAGTGCACGAACACGCATCTATGTGTACGCGCGGGCAGATGTACGGGGACGTCCGAGGATGCCTGTGGCAGTGCGCAGAGAAAACGCGTCCGCACAACAGAACTGCAGAACGCCCCGGGCCCACCAACTGCGTATTCTTACGCATACACTAGTCTCTATACAAGTGCACTTCTTTTTCTTCACGTATGTTCCCGTGTACGCACACACACACGTTTTTTTCCATTCTCTCAATCTCTCTCTGTCACCTGCGGTTATCCGCCCGGACACCGGAACGCCTCCACGAACGGGCACACATACATATATATACTGTACATCCACGCAGATACACGTGCCATCTCCGTAGCCACCCGTGCGTCTGCACACATGTGTGTACGCTGTGACGCGCGTGAATCGTTGGCAGTGCGAGTGCTGAAGCGCGACGCAGTGCTTGCCGAGAAAGACACCACGACTTCCACGCGATTTACCTGGGCCTTCTTCATTTCGCCTTTCGCGGCAGCATCTTTGAGAATGCTTCGCAGCTCTGCGAGCAGAATCTTCATATTCGGCAGGTGCATGAGCAGCGCGTCAGGGATCAGAATTGTTCCGAAATTTCTGCCCATCTCTGCGCGCTGGCAGACCACGTCTGCTATATCTTGCACGACATGCAACAGGGTTTTGTCTGCTGCTCCGTACTCCTCGGCGATGATAACCAAATTCGGATGCGTCTGCAGCGCGCACTCCAGCACCTGCCGGTCCCGTCGACGACAGGAGACACACACAGTCCGCAGCATCGGTCTTACACACAACCCGCAGCACCGGTTTCCCCTAAACACTGTTGTTCGGATGTCCTTCTCGCTGTATTTCTGCGCATGCCGCAGTGCACCAGCAGTTCACTTCCATACGCACTCCTCTTCTAATCTTGTACACACACAGTTTTGCATGCGCGGGAAACGTGCGCGCGCGCTTGCAGACGGTGCAGTGTTTCACGCGCTTATGAAGTCGCAGCAGCACACGAGTCCCTCGCACGCTTGCAGCCGCCGCAGCACCATGCACCGGCTCGTGCACGCACCCGCAGTTTGCGACATGTTAGCCGCCTACAGCGACAACGCAGGCGCGCCTTGCGCGATACATGCACGCACGCGCGTGTCCGAATGTGCAGGAGCTGCGTCCGCTTGCGTACAAGCGCTCAACCGTAAAGACGCATGCATTCCCAGAGACACGCTAGCACACACGTTACACTCACAAGTAGGAGCTGCTGCTGGAGACGCGACGTAGCAACGTGAACCTGGAGGAGAAGCCGAAAAGACGACCAAGTTGGGACACCTGCACGCTCGCTTCCAGGCAGACAGGCAGCTGACAGCAGAGCTCCCTATCTACAAAGGTACGTGTGACTACGTCAAGCTCTGCGTGTATATACACCCCGCGGCGGGCGACACACACCGGTAATACATCTCGGCGCGTCGCCTCGCACAAGCTCGGGATGCCTGCGGTGTACGTACGGCTCGACGCACACGTGTGTACGTGTATATTCTGGTTGATGGTGTAAGTACATACATACGTAGACGTCGTAATAATAATATATATGCATGTGAACGTGGTTTCTTCCTCTTCCTCCAGATCCGGAGACAATACTCACACATGTTCGTGACTCTTTGCAAGATGCCCATGCAGAAAGTTTTTAGAAGAGTCACCAGCTGCTCACGTAGTTCACAGCAAGGCAACGCCGCGACCTCGTGCAGCAGGCACACACATACACACGTACACATGTATATATGCATATACAAGAATATACATACGTATATATATATATACATACACACGTAAGTGTGCGCCTGTGTTGTATATGCATATATAAGAATATACACATATATACATGTAAACGTGTGCGCCTTTATCATCTACGGCATGGAGAGCGCAGAACGGCGTGCAGTAGTCACTGCGCGACAGAGCAGTTCTTCTCCAGCAGTCCACACAAAATTCTCTTCGTAAAACGCACGGGCATCTGCAAGTACGAGAATAAGACTACGCAGAGAGCATCCCGGTAGCACGATCCTTCGTCAGAGAGGGACAAGGGCAGACCGTCGCCTCCAAAGACGAGACGTGATTCTTTCCCGGTGAAACCGTCAATGGCGGATATTTGCCCTCCACATACCAACGCATGCGCGCGTATCCCAACATATACAACTAACTTCATTAAACTCAGGTGGCTAGCAACAAAACAGGTAGCGGGCAGGAAGACTTATCGCGCGCGACCATTGACACAGACGTGTACGCAGGCATCACCACAGCAGCCGCACCAAGACACTCGAGAGAAGTGCACACGCCTCCGCCGCTACCCCGAGCAGAGAACGAGACGTTACACATCCCTACAGCAGTTCACAGATATACATACTTATACGTGTACCTGTACACGTCCAACAATGAATACAGACATATACATACGTACAACAACGCACACACACATGTGTCTATTTATATACATTAATATATATATATATATGTATACGTGCATGAGTTTGCTGCTGCACCTGTTTCTGTGCAGGGAGCTGCAGGAGAAGCGTCGTCGCTATACCTCGTGCGAAGGTTGGCGCCCCATGAGGCGGACGAAGTGCCAGTATTTGGGCATGGAGGCAGCATCTGTCAGGACGTTGCCAATGAGCGAGGCGTAGACCTTCGTGCTGCTATCGAAGCCGATACAGGTTTCGATAAGTTCTCCGCTCAAATTATTGCTGCCTGCAGTCGCCCGGGTCAGAGAAACACACATGAGGTTGCAGGCAATTTTGCGAGAAGATGTGCGTCGTCGCAGAAACAGACAATTGCAGGCAGAGGAACGCGGAGAGAGCGAGCGGCAGATGTTCTCTCTGCACCTCTCGCAAGTAGTTCACAGCCACACATATGAGAGGACTTCCCGGGAAAAAGTGGAGAACCCGCTCACTAGCGTCTGCTCAGAGGCTATTACGCACGAGTTTTACTTGCTGCGCCCACCACGGCACTTCTCCACCGTCGAAGCGAACTTCGCGACGCAGTGCCTCAGCAGCAGCGACAGCAACACTCGCAGACCAACAACGCATGCACCTCTGCAGACAGCAACAAGCGTCCCACCGCGCATGCACCAGTTCACGCAGCAATCACTGCAGAAGTGCAGCCGGCACCGTGTCGAACGGAATGAGCAGGCAGCACCGTGAGGAAGCCACGCCGCCGCTCCGCAACTGCATGCACTTGAAAGAAGACCGGACACTGTCGGCTACTTGAACCTTCTGCATGAAATGTCAACATAACGCGGCTGGCGTGGTGCTGCGTCGCGTCCAGTACACCTTGCACCTTCAGCGCCCGCCTACAAAGGCACGTATACATGCAGATGCAAAGGCACGTCCCCGCGGTGTCCCGTCTCTCTCCGTTTCCACGCTGCCGCGTCAACCCACGCTCAGCGAAGTTCTTACGAGTCGAGATACTCGATAAAGCTCTTGCGAGTCATGTTGCTATATATATACACATATATATGTATACCGGTGTGCATATATATATACACATACTGAATGATGTTTAATATGTAACAACGCATACAGACGTCAGTACACCTAGAAGAAGCTGCAACTGTGTGCGTCTTGCCACGCAGATCAGCTCCCGGGCAGCCACGCAGACACGTGTGGTTGTTGCCTACTTCTCGAACGTACACACCTCTCCGAACTTTCGAGTTCTACGCCACCCATGCACGTAGTATGCATATATGTGCATGGGCCTGTGTTGCCGTATGTGTTATGGATGCGGCTGTACGAATAGGCATACATAGGGGGAGGGTGGGACACAGGAGGGCAAGAGACACAGAGAACGAGCTCTGCATGCGTTTTTGTGGGGCAGCCGCCTGTGTTGACGAGGCGTGGCACAAGCAGTGGTCTGCGGCTGATTTCGTGGCGTGCTTCGGTAGCACCTGGGCGCCCAACTGCATGCTGAAAACGCGCAGGTGAGACCCACAGATTAATGGAGGCGCCCACACGTATTTCTGCAGGCACGCAGACCTCCCTCTCTTCACCCGCAGCACTTTCTGCAGACCCGTATACGTATGTGCGTTGTCTCTTTCTTTTGGAAGGAAACTCCTCCCACGTGCACATTTCTTTCGGTGTTCGACCCGTTGCACGCAGCCCCCTCACGTATTCGTGAGGACGCTTTCGTCTTCCGAGAAGAGCACCCGTCGCTGCGTCCCCGCGGGCCGCCTTGAGGACGCAGCCGCGGCTGCTGCGGAGTGGCGCGCCGACACATCAGCTTGGTAGTCACCAAGGTGGCTGATGCAGGGAAGTGCGTGTGTGTATACGGCTGCGCAGCGGCGGGCGCGGGGTGCAACACTTCGCATGCGCGTATGTGTTTAAGACGCGCCCTACGACATAGAGGGCCACCGTGTGCGTAGTAATACCTGTGGCAGGGATTCCGATGACCGAGGTCCTGCACTGCTTCGCGAGGAAGTACTCGGCGAGGAGAGCGGCCTCAGACATCGCGAAGGCGCTGCCGGGAATGATCAGGCCATCGAGCGCCATATCTTCGCAGGTCTTGCGAACCTTCTCCTGCATTGCCCGGCTACCGAGAGAGTGGCTGGTGGACCGGCCAGTCAGCTCACAGCCGCCCTGGTTGCGGAAGAGTTCAAGGTCGGCGTCCTCGACTTCGATATACTTCTTCTCCACCAGGCCGTTCAGGCCGAAGAAGGCGATGCACTGGCCCTGGACCAGTTTCAGTCGCTCGTGCAGCCCCCAGAGCACGTTCGCGACCCCCGGCGACTGGCGAGAGATGAACACCAGGCCGACCCGTAGCCCGAAGCCGAGCGGCGGGATGTACTTGTCATGCGCCACATCGTGTAAAAAAAACAGAGAGCTATTCGCCAAGTACGGGTAGTGCATCAGCACCTGCCGCTGGGTATAGGGGTCTCTGCACAGCACCTGCTTTGACGGCCGCGCCCGGGCTTTCTTGTCGCGGCAGATGGGCGGCAGCGATGGCAGGTACAGCAGCCGCTGCTGCTGCAAACTCGAGTACGAGCCCAGCTCCTTCGTGACCAGCCCCCGGGACTGCACACATATATGTGCATACACACACAGACAGCCCCCCGCAAGCCCAGCCGCCGGGAAGACTACCGTCAGAGTTCTACAGAGGCGACCGTATGAAATCTTCGTCGGAGAAAGATAAAGTACATATTCTGAGAGAAGCAGACAGAGACAGGGGCGGCGGATGAAGGCAGCACCAGAAGAGACAGAGACAGAGAGAGCGGCACAAATTGCGGAAGCGACCGAGACGCGACCCGCACGTGTGCAGCACCCCACGCCTGGAGGCCACCGTGCCGCGAAAACGCCTGCAGCCGTGCCGAGAAGATACAACGTATTTTCACGGATATTTTGTTGAAAGAGAGGTGGCGGCTGCGCATATTGGCTGCGTCGTCGCGCGACGTCGGCGCCAGCAACAGCTCCAGCGCACACGCCGTCGCAGGCTCAGCCGACGCGTGCCGTCACAGCGCGACCAGCCAGCGACTTCTCTATGCAGGACAACCCATGAGGCCTACGCGGCTCACTGCTTTCTTAGCAGCGAAAACGCGAGACTTCTTCGGCAGAACCCGTGTGAAGAAATCCGTATACGACATACACGTGTGTCCCAGTCGGGAGGAATACTACGACAAGCGGGGGGGAGCAGGTCACGCAGAAAGTGCGAGTAGGAGTAGCAGTACTCGTGATACAACCCCGGCTGCATCTGGACGCAAGAGAGAAGGACTGCACGCATGCAGAAGAAGCCAGCGACACGCCGGCCCTGCGCGCCCTCAGCTAGCTGCCAACGACGCCTCACGACTCTCTCTATATGCTCGCTCTGCGCGCCGCACCACCTAGCTGTCTACACAGAAAATGCTCACAGCAGCAAGTCACCACCGGTAGCTAGTCGCCATCGGTAACTAGCTGCAAACGGGTGTACGCAGTGTGGACGCATGAGCAGCTTAGCATGCAACCCACAGGCGACCGGCGCAGCTGCGACGCGGCGCAGCAGAACCTCCCGCGCAGCGCTCTTTCTTGGTGTGACGGAGAAGTAGACCTGCGCGTTTGGGTCCGCCGGCAGTTCAGCGCCGCACGCAGTTCACACGTAAGACAGAAAAGCGGCTGGCCTCGGCTCGCGCACGCGCGCACAAGGCCGGGTTCGAACGTTACTTGTACAGCTACGCAGTACGCTGAATATGGCAGCCTCACATCACCGAGACGCAGAAAATTCTTCTGTAGCGACCTCGCACCGAGAGCTGCACCACGGCCAGCGCCACTCCAACCCCCCGAGCCCCAAGCCCCCGCCCCGAGTACGCGAGCACGACAGCAGCAGCGACACTACCTCCGCAGACGCTAGCTAGCTGCGTGTGTGGTGAGGGAGAAGGCGTACGAGGAGCGGGCACGCGGCTTGCGGCAAGTCCAGCAGAGACGACAGCAGCAGCCCTGCCAGCAGCCCGGGCACCCACACATTTTTGAAGAGAACGCGAACGCGGAGATGCAGACGCGGAGATGCAGACGCGCATGCATGCGCGCCAGAATCGCAGGAGAACTCAACAGTTTCTATAGTGGCCACACTTACGCAGATGATGTTCGCACGAGGGTCGCCGCCAGAGAGAAGCTCCTCTGCGTCAGGGATGACGACCGTGGAGCACGGCTCGTCTGCTGTAATTCCTTCGAACTGGATAGGGCCCGGCACGCGGTACAGATCGTTCAGCCTCCACATTTCCCGCACCTGCACAGGGCATGTACATGCATGCGCACAAAGTGTATGCGTCACCACCGCATGCACCGTCGTCACACGCGTCACCATCGCATGCATCGTCGTCAATTGCATCGTCGTCACGTGCATCCTCGTCGCATGCAGCGGTCGTCCATTGCGTCGGTCGTCTCTTTCTCGAAAGGCCCCATCCAAATGCGACCGCGTGTGTGCAGTTTGTTCTTCCTTCTCTTGCCCCCTTTCTCTGTGTTGATGTGGGCTATCTGTCCGTAGACGGACGTGGACTCTTTCTGTCTTTCGCTCGCTGTTTGTCTACGACCCTCGCGGAAACAAGTGCAGCTCCACGGCAACTTGCACCTCTAGACAAATGCTTCTGCAGAAGAAGCGCCACCAGTTGCTCTCTCAAAATTTACCTGCGCGTCAACACGTTCACATGCGCCGACTCCTCCTCACGGCGCACGCATCACACCAACGTGTGAAGGAGAACTTCGCTACCTGGTCGCTACTGAGGCTTTCGCTCTCTCTCTGTTTATGCGTTGAACATGCATAGATGTGTCTATACTTGCTCGTGTGGGCCTACAGCTTCATATATACGTATAGAGGCTTGTGTGTAGATAAAACTAGAAACAGACGGCCGTGCTCTCGTATCTCTATACCACGGGCCCACAAAATAGACGTGCGCAGACAACGCTGCACAGACGCACGTGCGTGTGCATGCGCATACACACACACTCACTCATAGAGGAAAAGAAAAGTTTTGAACGAAGTCCGGCCTTCCTGTTTGCACGCACTCACGCATACACGCATATACTGACGTACGCACATACATCCATGTTTATATATATATACACGTACGTTTCTCTAGTAAGATGCACACCTTTATACGCACATTCATATGCACATACATATAGACATGGATCTATATACTGACACACAGACAGACATACAGACATAGATATACACACCCACTCACCGACGTACACATGCATACATACATACGTAAATACATACATACGCACACACGTGAACACGTTCGCACGCGTATATTCCTTCAGCGTTTTTAAAAGGAGCTAATCATTCCATCGTCCCGCTGCACGCGAGTGATTCCTCGCGCAGACTCTCTCTCCACGTGACATCCCGCATTTCTGCGCCTCCTGTTTTTTCAAGTGTATGTACACTCGCACGTCTGTGCCTGTGTCAGCGGATGTTTTTACCCGTAAAAATCCCGCCCTACACGTGTCCACATGTGGACTCGAAGACGGAGGAAAACTGCATGCAGGGCACTTGTGTCTCTTTATCTCAATCTTCACAAAAGACGCAAAAAACTTCTCTCTCAGTTACTCCGACTCCTCAGCAGCCGCGTGAAACTGTGGACCCGGTGCGCAGCACTCCCCACACACTTACATGCGCCCATACACACATGCAGACGTGTGTGTACGTCCATCCGCAGATATATAATATATATATACAACCACGCGAAGAGAAGAGTCTGGATATCGTATCTCTGTCTACACACGCATACACATATATAGACAGGGAGAAACTCTCTCTGTCACTCCTCACATATACGTATTTATATATATGCGCGCGTGCACACATGTAGGCGCGTGTGTGCATCCCCCTGCATATACATGTATATATATGTGTACACACGATGAGAGAAGAGTTTCTTTCTCTGTATGTATAGAGAATCTCTGTCTACACATGCACACATACATACGGACAGAAAAATGGAGGAAGTTCTCTTTGACAGCCGTGCCTCATATACGGCGAGACATGCAGAATCTATGTGTCCTACACATGACAGTCAGAGTCTGAATCACCCACACCCAAATATGTGCTACCAGCGAGACTGGCGTCCTCAGACACTCCGCCTCATGCATGCAGACATGATTCAACAGACAGCGCAGGTGGTTAGAACAAAAAAGCAGCACGTCTGTCTTCACACGTGGAAATATTCTCGCCGCTTTCTTCCTGCGTCCCCTGTTTCTCTCTCTACACATATATGTATATACAATATATACGCATGATACACGTATACATACAACTATATGGTGCAGAGACTCTCCTCCACATTACACCCATGTGCAATAGTACATATTTACTTATATATGTGCACATGTGTGTAGAGAGAAAGAGAGTCCCGACCTAACGCAGGACGGCCTCCTTCGAAAGAGGGGGTCTCTCGAAAGAGACGCGCTTTGTCTACGTATAAACATGCGCGTCGCTACAGACTGGAGACGTGCACGAGCTAAGCGCCTTCACGCTGGACTGTACAGACACCGGAACAGTGTACGCACAGACGAGCAACAACACCAGGTGGGTCGGGAGTTCTACAGCAGGGATGCCTCTTCTCTGACGAAGTCTACCCACCGCCGCACAAAATTTGCGCGTGCGTGGGAGGCCATCATTCCCGAACAACGCGTTGCAGGTACAAGCAAAGGACGAGAAGACGAGACGGAGACAAAAAAGGAGAGACCGACGGAGGAAAACGAGAAGAGCAGGAAACACAGCGACAGCAGAGGAGGCACATACACACACACAAAGAGACAGCCCAGGAGAGCGGAAGAGAGACAAAGGGAAAGCTGAAGAGGGCAAAGAGAAAGGGAAAAGCAGGGAAAGCAGAGAAAAGCGAGAGGGATAGAAGACTAAGAAATGACCTCTCCGTGCAAGTGCAGTGCAGATACAGAGAAGTTCAACTTTCTGGCTCAGGTGGACACCTTTACCTCGCAGAGAACTTTGAAGAGTGGGCCTTCTAAGTCAACCAACGAACGAATGATCGCTGGGAATTCTTTTCCCTGAGCGTCCTGCTTCACGCACATCATTTTCGTGAAAGGGACTCCTGCAGGGGTCCACAGCGTCGGGTGTTGATCCAGGTTGTGAACCACAGACATGTACCCGTTCTTCCGTTGCTCCGCCAGGACACCTTAGGTGCGAAAACAGGCAACAAGAGCAGCGGCAGGAACAGAAGCAGCAAGAGTCATGGAAAGGAAGGCACCGCCAGCTCAACGCCGAGAAGAATGAGAGGCAGCCGCAGCAGCAGCAGCAATAGAGAAGGCGCAAGCGAAGAAAAGAGAAGAGGGCAGCAGCAGCAGCAGACCGCGTAAGCGGCGGAAAAGAAACAAAGGGAGCAGCGGCAGCAACAGAAGGTGGAGGCGCCAGGAAGACGCCCGCACGGAAAGAAAGGCACCGCCAGTTGAACGCAGAACAGCAAAAGCAGTAGCACCCCACCAGACGTCCAGCAGCAGTTGCACCCGAGCAGCACAGGCACGTAGGAAGAAGAGGAAGCCGCAGCAGAGCAGCAGGGGTGATCCAGCGCCCGCGGCAGCTGCAAAGAAGTAGAAGCAGTAGCAGAGCTGCAGGCGCGGTCGAGCAGCAGCAGCAGTGTTATCAGTGGGGGAGACGGCGCGACCGCAGAAGTGCAGCAGCAATAGCTTATACGAGAGAAAGCAGCAGAAGGAACAGCGGACAAGAGTGGCAGAGGAAGAGAAGAAGCAGCAGAGCCGACAACGCGCCCCCTAGCAGCCCAGCCGAGCAGCAGCACAAGAGGTTGCGGCCCGCGCGGGAGTGGGAGCGCAGCAACAGCAGACGGGATGCAGTCGCCCGGCAGCAGCAGAAGCCCAGTAGGAACAAAAGCGCAACAGCAGCCGAAGGCTGCCGCCCAAGACAGCAGCAGCAGCCTCCGTCAACAGCACAGAAGGCGTACACCCGAAGAATAAGAGCAGCAGGAGCAGCAGCTTGGCAGCGGCTGAAAATCTGCCCCAGCAGCCACAGGAAAGTGCAGTAGCTCCGGGCACCAAGGGCCCCGCACACGGGCGAAGACAAAACAGAGACAGAGCGAGACAGGGAGACAACCTGCCGGTCAAAAAGAGGCAGCAGTCTTCACAGCACGCAGAGAGAAACCCCATCCATTTGCTTGCAACACCACCCATTTATTACAGAGAATTACTCGAAGACAGGGAACTGTCCCAGTTGCCCAACGTTCCAACATGTATGTAGAAACGCAGGTACAGTTGTCCATGCACTTCTAAGGAGGGGGATGGAGGAAGAGTCCGACGCACAAAAGTAACAATCCGAGTGTACGTATCCGGACAGCTGGACAAACAGAAAGGTAAAGTGTCTGGAGAGGCTGAAGGCGGACGATATCACAGGCAGGAGCGACAGGAAGCTCGGCGCCGACTCGTAGGTGTATACGATTGCCAGAGAAGAGAGCAACACATATCGAGAGGAGCGCGAATACACTCTCGAGTGTATTCCACGTTCGTCCTTTGCTGAGCAACCCGCACACGCAGGTGGGCAACAGCAGCAGCTGCTCTCTCTCCTTCCCTTCCTTGCATGCGCGCACACACCCACACAGAGAGTGCCCTGTTTCTGCTGCTGCTGCCCGCCGTTTTTTCGACTGCTGTGGCGCACCCTGCTGCAGCAGCCCCTCCCGCTGCTGCAGTGTGCGGAAGAGGGGCTGCCGCCGCTGCCCGGCAGCAAGAACCCGCTGGTGTCGCTGTTGTAGCAGCTCTCTGGGCCCCACGAGCGCCGCTGTCTTTTCTTCTTTCTCTTCCCTTTTCTTCTTCCTACCGTGGGCGGGTCATAAGCATCTGCTACGCTGCGCGACTTTCTTCTCGCGCTCCTCTGCAGCGCTACGCTTCCACTGTCGAACTCTCTCCGACACTGGGGGGGAACACCTGCTCCACGAAAACGCCCAACACTGATGTACTCTTCTTGATACGCGCCCCTCCCGGTCTCATAGGAGAGGGCGTTGCAGCGAATTTCAACTAGACGGCAGCAGCACGGCACAGAAAATATGCAGCGCCACCTGCCTCTTCCACGCCTGCATGCCCGGGTTCTCCCTGTCTCTTCTACACAGCCACCCGCGTCTCCAGAGAATTCTCGTCGACGCGCATATCTACACACGTACATAGAGAGAGACGCAAGCATCTTGTTGACCCCGCTTAACAGCACAGCGACGCACTCATGGCCAACATTTCTTGTTGCCCCTTCTCCGTTTGTCTCTCTCTCCAAGTGCAAATCGCCAACACACTGCGGAGTCCTCAAAAATTCAGCAGAGAAACAGATAAACGTGTATATATACAAACGCACACATACAAATACACCCACATATATATGTGTATAGGTATTGAAGCCTGCTTGACAACGGCAGAGAGACTCCCCATTCACGCTCTCCTTTTCTTCTTCTCTTGTCCGTTTCTTCTTTGCTCTTCTTTCTCCTCCTCGTGAGGACGCGTGTGCAAAACGTACCGGCGGTACATCCCAACGAATAGCAGTAGTTCGCGTCGAAGTTCGACGGCATGGCGCAGCGGCCCTCATAGCCGAAGTAGTGCGGCATGAAGCACCACTGGTCCGGGTCATGGCCGCGCTTCTGTAGCTCCGTCTCCAGCAGCAGAATCAGCAGCCTCTCCGTCGCTATCTTCGCTACCTGCAGCAGCATCAGCAGCAGCAAAACAGCCGCTTGCCTCTCTTCCGCAGCACACCACTGCCCCCTTCTTCCACCAACACCGGCAGCAGCAGCTGCGGCGCAGCAGTAGCCGCATTTTTCCAACCGCAGCAACACTGCGTGGCGCCGACACCTTCATCGCAAGAGCGGCAGCAGCCAGCGGAGAGCCGCAGCGGCACCTTCTTCGCAGCACATGTAGCAGAAGACACATGGGCAGATACAAGGAGGCGGACTTGATCCCGCCCCCTCGCACCTGCGCTCCTTTGCTGCTGCTCGTCTTGCTGAACTGCCCAGCAAGGGCGCAGCCAGTTTCTTGTCTGCCTCCTGTGTCGCTACCGCACTGCTGCCCCTACTGCGCAGCTGCTGTTGATGCAGTGCTGCTGGTGCTACTGGCCCGCTGCTGCTGCTGGTGCTCGTGTGGCTGCCGTCTGCTGCTGCTGCTGCTGGAGCAAAGACGAGCATAGCAAAATTCGCTGAGACGACCGGTGCTCCGCCTGCGACGTGTCTTCTAAACGGGCTCTCCTGGCAGTCGACGCGGCTAGAATTCTTCCCCAACACGCAGAAGGTCGCTCGCGCTCTCGTAGCAGTCGACGCACACGCGGCTGCCGCTACTGCCGCTGGTTCGTCTGACGTAGACTCAACGAGAAGACGAGGGGAAATTCAGCACCCTGACGCCCTTGCGCGGTCGCGCTACACAAAGAAGCAGGGCTCTCTTTCTTCAGATACGTAAAACCCCCCAAAACACACACATATATACACACGTGTGTGTCTACCTCTTCCTGGCAGCAAGCCGGCAAGGGAGAAGGCAAAGGAGTTCAGGCTGCTCTGCTGCCTCTGCGGGAACGTGCAGGCATGCCCAGACCCCACACCTACGCAGACGCAGCAGCAGCAGCAGGACCAACCTGGATGTAGCCCGTCGCTTCCCGATCCATCAGCAGCTGCTCTTGTATCAGCTCGGGCAAGTAATCCCACACCGACCGCGAGCGGCGCAGTTTTTCCGGCGAGAAACGCTGCGGAGAACCCCACCAGTGCAAAAGCGACAAACAGGCGAGTATGGCACAGCCTCTGGCACCACGGCCTGTCCTCTGCATGCGTGTACCGGCGGACGCTCAACTGCCCTGTTTGAGAACGTACAACCACACGTCTCTCTCTCTGTAGGTGTATATATGTGTGCGCATGCACACAGCGGCACTGCAAATACAAACACGCGCGTCCCCTCGCATATATACGTACGAGGATACATACAGCAGGCCTAAGCATGCCAGGTCAGGCCTTGTGTATGCATGTAGGTACACATACTACTAGTAGGTCGAACCTATACACATACGTGGACGTTCATACACACAGGCCTGCACAAGCACTTGATATATATATATATATATAGATATATATATATATACACGAACGCATATGAGGAGGTAGAACACACACATACCTATATGTGTGAGTGTATACAAACACACACAGACAGGCCTACGCATGCAGCCCACACCTTTTCCAGAAGTCATCTCGAACGCGTATGACGGGGTCCCACACACCTGCATGCATGACTTCTCTACAAGTTCCTTCAGGAGACGCATATGCAGCCTCAGTCGTTGCGCGTGCATGCCTCTTTTATTACACGTGCGTGTCTCTGTAACTGCATGCGTGTCTCTGCCACTGCATGCGTATCTATACCTTGCCCTGTTCTGCGAGAACTTCGTTGAGCTCCTCGATCAGAATTTTCATTTCTGGGATAAACTCGATGAGGCCCTCTGGCAACAGGATAATGCCGTAGAGTTTCCCGTTCGCTTTTCGCTCGAGAACAAGATCTGCTGTCTGCTTCACAATATCGGAGAGAGAGAAATTCTTCTGGTCCACCTCTTCCCCGACAAACACCAGGTTGGGCCGCGTCTGCATCGCGCACTCCAAGACCAAGTGCGACGCGCTGCGTCCCATGACTCGCACGAAGTGATACGTGGTCTGCAGGAAAAAAGGAGCACACAAAAGAACCCAGCAAGTGCAACAGCAACAGCAGCAGCAGAGCACACACACAGCAGCAGCAGAGCACACAAGCGCAGAAAGACGCAAGAAGAAAGGAGCAGGCGTACGCGACCTTACCTCTGTCTGCGATGCAGCACCACCAGAGTAATACACGCGAGGTAGCGACAGAACAACAGCCACGACAGCAGCAGGGGAAGACAACAACGGCTGGCACGTGCAGCAGAAAGCCGCGCCCGCGGCTGCAGCGGCGCCGACACTGGTGCGCAGCAGTGATACAGGCAGAGCCGACAGCTGCGGCAACACAGGGACGGGCAGCCGTATACAAGCGCTGCAGCAACACCAGCAAAGAAGAGGAGGAGGAAGAGGAGCAGCACGACAGACGTGTATCACCAGCAGCAAAACCAGGTGCCACGTCTGTGCACATGCAGCTAGTCCCCAAGCGGCTACAGCAGCCAAAAAGCAGCAACAGCGGAAGCTCAGAAACAGCGGCAGCAGCAGCAGCAGAAAACCGAAGTCGCAACAGCAGCAGACGCCCCCGAGAAGGTGCGGCAGCGGGAGCAACAGCAGGGAAGCCACTGCAGCAGCAGAAGTCCAAAGGCACAGCAGCTCCATACTTGAAGCAGCAGCAGAAACAAAGCAGAACGAGGTCACGCAGCAGGTGAAGCACTGGTGCACCCGGCCACAGCCCGACCGCAGAAGTAAACGGCAGTCTACTACAGCAGTAGACGTAGGAGGCAGGCAGCAGCAGGGGAAGCAGCAACAGCAGAACCGAAGGAGCAACAACAAAAACGGGTCACCAGCAAGACGAGAAGCAGGAGAAGGAGAAGAAGCAAGAGTCACAACGGCAGCAGACGAAAAAGAAGCGGGCGTAGCAGGCCCCACACATACTGCGCACGCGAGCAGCAGCAAGGGCTCAGAAGACGCTCAGAAAAAAAAGGGCGCAGCAGCTCGGAGACGCAGCATGCCGCAGCAAGGCCGCGCTCATTCGCCCTAGCAGCAGCACAAGTGCGACAACAACAAAAAAGGCAGCGGCAACACGCAGAAACGCATGCAGCCATTCGGTAGACAGCACAAGGTACCCCTCGCGCTGTGGAAGTGCTCTACAGGCACCCCGTCGACAGCAACACACCACCGCAGCAGCCAACAGCGACTTGAAGATAGAGCTACTTCATATTAATTCTTCAACGACCAGAGAATTAACTGCTTGATATTGATCCTTCTTCTTCAGCTAGAGAAGTGCATAAATCCCCGACGTGCGGGCGTACTATTTGCTTCCCCCTCCCGGCGTTTATTTTTCGAGACGCCCTGCAGCGAGCCGCGAGGCTGCAGCGGAGGCAGCAAGTGCAACCCCAACATTTACACCTATGACAGTAAAGCTGCAACAACAGCAGGGATAACAGCAGCTCTGCAGCGCAACGATAACAGCAGCTCTGCGATCCAATGATAACAGCAGCTCTGTAGCGCACTGGCAACGCGAGCGGCAGCACGCTGAAGCGGCTTCCACTACGAGTTCTCCGTCCTCAACGACAGCGACAGAGGTCACCTACTTTCTACCAGCGTTTCTGCAACCACGTCGCTGCCTCTTGTGCTGTTGCTGTTGCTGTTGAGTCATCAGACACTGCGGCTGGTGTCTCGGTTTGATCCCCGCTGCAGCAGCTGCACCCGCACCTGGTTGCATCCCCATGCGCGTGCCTCCGTATCTCGGAGACGACAGCACCACCAGCGACATATCGAAGTGACCAAGACGTAATGACACCGATATGTTTTGCACCTACGACCGCCCCTTGTCCACCTGCTGCTGCTTCTGCTTTTCTCTTCCTCACGGCTTCTGCTGCCGTCCGCGCTTCTGTGCCGCCACTGCTGTGCTTCCGCTGCCGGTGGGGCTCCTGCTGGTGGCGTGTTTCGCAGACGCCGCTGCTTTTGCAGCCTGTTCGCGCTGCTGTTGCTGCTGATGCTGCTGTTACTGCTGGTCCTGTTGCTGTTGCTGTAGCGGCTACTGCTGGTGCTGCTCCTGCAGGGGCTGTAGAGGCTCCTGCTGCTGCTACTGCTGCTGGGAACCCCCCGGACGCCGGTCCTACGTAAATTTCTCTTACCTGCGAGCTGTTGACGTCGGTGCACAAGTTTCCGATTAGTTCGGAGTACGTCTTTGCCGCCGTGTCAAAGCCGAAGGACACTTGGATTAGTGGACTTTTGAGGTCGCCATCGATCGTCTTGGGAACTCCCACCATTGCGCAGGAGGGCAGATGTTTTTGAAAATATTCGGCGATGAGAGCAGCATTGCTGTTCGATCCATCCCCACCCACCAGCACCAGTCCCTGCAGCTCCAGGCTCTCGCAGACCTGCGACGAAGCAGGCACAGCAGCAGCAGCAGCGGCATCAACAGACGTTCCTGCCACGGGGGAGACGAGACAGAGCAGCAGAGACAGCAGAGGAGAGCAGCAGATCTACTCAGCCACTCGGTGCAGTCTCCGCAGAAAAGATTGAGCAGGAGTGCTTCAGCGGCAGCAGCAGCAGCAGACGCGACAGTCTTCGCGAGACAGTCCAGACAGACAGGTGCCTCAGCAACAGCAGACGCGGAGCAGGAGACGGAGAGAGCAGTTGCTGGAGCAGCAACAGCAGCATCAACAAATTCTCGTCGGAGCTAAAAGACGAGATGCACAACACACTGCGGCTCCACAGAACTCGCGTCTATAGATCCTACACGACAGACACACACACAAACAGATATGTACCCTTCCTACAATACGTATGTATGTATGTAGAGATCTACACTTCCTACAATACCTGCGTAAATACACATATATTTCTTTATATACATATATAGACATATATGTACGTTCACGTACTTCACACAACGTATACATCCAGAGGTCTACCTTCGGTAGACAGTTGACATGCTGTATATATATATATATATACACAAATGTATGCGTGTACTCAGGGGCTGCATATATATTGGGTATATGTGGGTGTCCTCAGCATTTACAACGGAGACATACACACCCCCACACGCACATAGATATATTTTTGTGACTAGTTTTTTACTCCAGAAATGCGGCTCTCTACATGGGTCTTGGTGTGAGTTCGGCAGGCGGGAGACGGACACAGTGGGAGTGTGTGGCTGACGTACCTTTCCAGGCGCGTCGCCGCGCACAGAGTCTTCCTTAGCCGTCACACAGAGCCAATGGAACCGAAAACAACGACGCGACACATACACATATATTCATATCTATCTCTATACATATCAGCTCATTGCATAGATATATATATATATATATGTCTCACTTCGTTTGCTCGGAGAAAGTCATGTATATCTACATCCACCTTAATATACACAAGCTGATGCGCATATATATATATAATGTCTCAATTCCTCTGGTCGGGGAGGGTCGTGTACACCTATATGTATCTACCGATCTATCTATCTATATATATATATATACATGTGTCTCACTTCCTTTGCTAGGAGAAGGCCATATACATCTACGTTTATCTATCTATACATCTACACATATATATATCAGCTGATGCATATATATATATATCTCACCTCCTTTGCTCGAAGAAGGTCGTCTTCTCCGTTGATTTTTCCTCTTCCCGACCAGAGCATATCAAAGCCTCCCTGGTTTCGGTACTGCGACATGTTCTCGTCGGTGATCACCTGCAGCACCGGCGGCAGCAGAGCAGCGAGGCCACGGCGTAGCAACAGTCCAGCGCAGCAGCAGCAGCTGCAGCGGAGAGAGCAACAGGTGTGGCTGAAGAGACGGAGAGGCAGCACCAGGACCTCCAACAGCGCATGCACGCCCCAATAGCCGCCAGAGGGACGGCACCAGCAACAGGAGCAACGTCACACAGGGAAAACAGCAGCAACCGAAGCAGCGCAGCAGCGACGGCAAGGCAGGACTAGCGCGGCAACACATGACCCAGCCGCAGCAAAAGACGCCAAAAAAACGGCAGTTTTTCCTCCGCAGAACGGGGGGAAGCGCAAGTGTAGTAACACTTGCGTTAGCAGCGCAGGGCGACAGGAAAGCAACAGCAGCAGCCGCCGCAGTGAAGTAGTTCAACAGGCGTTGCCGACGAGTAGCACAGTCACCGCGGCGCTGCTACCTGGCAGCAGCATCCTGGACCCAGGAAAGGCTGGCGACAGCAGCGGCAGCGTAGTCACGGGAGCAGCAGGAGGACGCGAAGGCGCCCCGCAGCAGCAGTAGCGTCCTTCACGCGGCATCGGGGGAAAACGGGAGAGACGGAACGAGCAGCAGGAAGAGAGCGGAGAGCGACAGCAGCAGAAGAGAGGGTCACTGCAGCAGTCCCCAGCGACAAGAAGAAGCAGGACCAGTAGCCGCAGGGAGGGAAGAGGAACACTGACAGACAGGGAGCGCAAACGGTGGTGCAGCAGCGGCACTGCGAAGAGAAAACAAGCAGCAGGGAAGAACAGCATCTGAAAGGACACCTTCGCGCAGCGGCAGGAGAACGAGCAGCAGGAAAAGGGCGAGGAATAGTACAAGTAGACGCACAAGCAAGAACGGCAGGAGAACACGCACGACGAAGCGCAGGAGGAGAATTCCGACGAAGAAGAGTAGGAGGAGAATTCGCAGGTCGAAGAGAAGGAGCAGAATTCGCACGAGGAAGAATAGGAGGAAACACAAGAGGACGCGCAGCAAGAAAGAGCAGGAAATGCATGCGAGGAAGAAGCGCAGCAGGAGGAAACGCGCAGGAGAAATCACAGACGAGGAAGACGCGCAAAAGGAGAGAAAGAAGGTAGAGAAGTGGAAAGAGGAGGATGGGAAGGACGACAAGAAGGAGGACGAGAAGAAGCAAAAGCGAGCGTGTGTAGTACCTTGTACTTTTTTGAGAGGACGCCGTCAAGACCTCCCATGAAGCCGAAGACTACGGAGTCGGGATGCTGGCTTTTGACAAAGTCATGCAAGCCGGCGATTACGTTGTGCCCCCCTGGGGCCGGGCCTCCGCTAAGGACAATGCCCACTCGAATAACGCGTCCTCGTGGCGTCGCGGGGACGCTCGTAGAGCCGTCTGCAGCAGACGCAGAGAGCGACAACAGCAGCCGCGGTGGGGGCGCACGGGGTGGGGGCGTGCATGCCCGCAGGTGGCTCGCCGACATACAAATACAGGGAGAAATAACAGAAAGAGAGATCACCTTGATGTGCTGCTATGATGACACGGAGCGCGGAAGAAAGTCAAGCCAGTGGGTTGGAGACAGACACAACAGAGACAGAGAGAGACACAGAGTTTGTGTGCTGCCTTCCTCTCCACGGACCCGCGCGTGTTTCTTTCTTCCTGTTCTTCAACTGCTGACGTGTGTCGTCCACTGAGAGGCCAAGAAGAAAAAAAAGAAGAGAAGGAAGGAGAGGAAAAACGCAGACGAAAAGTCGAAACGCGCGTGCACACGTAGTTTAGGGTGTACGTACACCCGGTCACCACCGGTAAGATACACGGGCAGGGACGTACACAGCAGTTGACTGCTTTCTGCGTGAGGAAAGATGCGGCCCCTGGTCGTGAGCCTCACTGCAGGCGAGGAGGTCACGGCGACGGAAAGCGACGACCCGGCTGAGCAAAAATATTCACTGCTGTCAGCCAGACACGTACCGAGAAGTGACGTCTGCTGGGAGACACAGAGAGAATAAACGAAGAGAGAAAAGAGACAGAAAGAGGGAGGAACGGACAGAGACAGATGCGAGAGAAACCAGACGGAGACAGAGAAAAGCGACAGAGAAACACGTTCTGTTCTTTCTTCTGCGTAACCCCTGCAGAAGCCGCGGACCCGCTCACAGTGACCGCGCAGACGTATACGTGCGCAGCCACGCATCCATATAAAGAAAACGCAGGGAGGAGCGAGCAGCAGCACACCCCCTGATGTTGCTACCTGGGAAGGTCAGCCATGCCCACGTGCGCTGCGATATAGAGAGAGAGGGCCACGGGCATGAAGAAATGCACATAGGGAAGCACACGTAATCCGCTACCAACAGCAAATACGGGCAGACTGCAAGGCACGTACATACACGAATCTGTGACCTGGACTACGTGTGTAGACATATATACATATATGTCAATCATATATATATGTAGACAGAGCCTTGCGCTTCTGTCTGTCTGTCTATCTGTCTGCCTGTATATATTTACATGTTTAAAGAATACTGTCCCTGTATCTCTCCGGATGCCATTCCGTCAGCCAGGGAAGAACAGAGAGTCACGCAGTGGAGCCTTTCTGCCCTGGCACAAGCGCACCCTATAACCTATATTTTGCAATCGTATACGTATGCACCCACATGAGTAGATATATTTGTATATATCCATACGTGTAAACACACATATATATACATACGTACACATATATAAATGTTGACACAGGAGTGCAGACGGAGTGAGACAGAGGCGCCCACCTGATACACGTAGCAACGTCTATTTGCGCGACACTTCTTCTCTGCTTTTCTCTCTGTTTTCCTGTCGGTTTCTATTTCTGTGAGCGCCGAGAAGTGGCTGACCTGAAGCTTCGGGCACGATTTCCACATATTCGAGTCCGCTCGTCGCAGGGAAGAAAGTGGCAAGTTTCTTCTTCACTTCGTCGGTCTGAGCCAGAGGTGGCGTCGCGAAGAGGGCAGCCACGCGCTTCTGAACTTCTTCCCCGGAGACGAGACTGTGGAACGGGCAGTCGAGTGCGCTCGGCAGCACGCACCTCCACTTCTGTCTCGCCTTTTGCACAGGACTCGTCTGCTCACAAAAAGACAGAAGCAGAAACCCCAAACATTCACGCCTGCGCAGGACGAGGCTTCGACCCCTCAGCCAGCGCATGCATGCACGCAGCGGTCACGGTATCAAAAATACATGTGTCGGCGTGCACAGAAAACCTGCACGGGCGTCTGCTGAAAAAGTCTCGGACGAGGAGGAGGACCACCTGCGTGACCCTCTCCTCGTGTCCCCTCTCGTCTCGCCCCCGAGTAACCCAGGGTGGAGCAGGCCTTCGGTGTGAAGCAACCGGAGTGTACGTACACCTCAAAGGTTCCCCCACACGGAGAGTCTACGTACAGACGCGAGGCGCGTTTACCCGTCTGACACACTCACAGCGATCCGCTGGCACCGTCGTCCCCTCCCTTCTCCTCTGCTTCAGTAATCGACTGTCGTCTTGGGCTGCGACGCCGTGGGAAGACTTCTCCTGTGCGACTATTCCGGCGTGTGTTTTCTTGCGTCTCTGCCCCCGCCGACGCTTTCTCGCCGCCAAGACGCATCTCTGTGTGTGCGCCTTTTTCTCCCTTTGTCCCCGCTTTCATCATGTGGGCGAGTGTGCGTGCGCAGTCCCCCTCCCGCCTCTGTGGATTTTTTTCGACGGCGCCGTAGGAAAAGTCCTCTATTTACAGTTTCGTTGGCCCGCGCAGTGCGGCGTGCGCCCTGTGCGGGCTCGTCGCGACACCGTCATGCAATGCGCAGCTGACAGACGCAGAAGGAAAATGTCGAGACACGGACAGAAAGGGAGAGAGAAGAAGAGAGGAAAACAAGAAGCGCGCGGGCAGGAGCCGTTCGTCAGACGTGGTGTTGGAGCGAGGAAGACCGATGGAACCGTCCAGGAGCGTTTCCCGTGTGTGTATGTCTCCCGCATGCAGCGCGGCTCTTACGCGGTCGAAGAGGTCGGCAGAGTGAAGGTGGGTGCGACCGCGCTGCTCCCGCTGAACGAGCGCAGCGTCGCACGTGGTCGGGCCAACAGAGGTGCGCATAGTGCTGAGAGAAGGCAAGGCAACGAAGCCTGGGGCGACGCAGGGGATTGTCGGTTGAAAACTTCCTGGGGATCGAACGCCAAAAAAGTTGGAGGCAGCCCGCAGTGGAAAGCCGCCAAGCATAGCCCCTGTCGGTGCTGCTCCCCCTCCTCCGTCTGGGACGCTGGTTCCGGCTAGCGGAGAGGCAACTGGCGAGCCGGGGGAGCGGAAGGAAAAGCGCCGCAGCAGCTGATGTCCTCCTCCTCGCAGGGCTGCTCGCGTCCCCCCTGCCGCACTGGTCGCTGCTGGCCTCTCTTCCTGCGCACCGGCGCCTGCGGCTGCTGCCGCTGCTACGTCTGCCGCTGCGGCTGATACGCCGTCTCGTGCCTCTCGAGAGAAGTGGGCGTCCGGTGCGGGGGGGGTCAGCGACCGCGGGGACGGCTTGCGAGGCCCCCCCGCAGTGAGTTTACGCTGCGGAGAGGGAGATACTCGGTGGCAGGGCGGTTCTGGTGTCGTGACACCCGACAGCTGGTACTGGTTGTCCTGGTTTACCACCAGTATAGAACGCCCTCGCCGAGGGAACGTCGGGGCAGCGCGCGCTGCAGCAGAAAAGGCAGGGCGTGACGTCGCAGCGACAAGGCAACAGCAGCAGCGCATGCAGCAGCACTGCAGAGGACACACGAATAAAACGCTCGTAACAGCAAATTGTCCTCACATGTAGACAGATGCACACAGAGAGAGGGAGGACAGCGGAAATCGACGTGTACACACAGACGCGAATCCACAGGGACAAACAGCCTAGTCTATATGAACCTACACGTGTCTCGCTTCCCCTACACATAGGAGGGCACGCCTACATATATACACGAGCGTAATCAGCACGAATTGCGGAAGCACAGCGTGTAGTGTAGACGCAGCGAGAGAGAGAAAGACAAGCACGTACAGATTCATACAGATACAGATATACGTATGCAAATATGTGCATGCGCATACGTGTATATATTAAGAGAGAGAGACAGACAGAGGGGCGGAGAGACATACGAGCCCACTCAGATATATATATATATATATATGTATTGTTCCAGATGCAAATAGGCCTGTGTGTTTGTGTAGAGACAGAGGGAGGGTGCAGGCAGAAGGGCGAATAAACAGGAGGTGAGGGGCTACGCGCCCGCAGGGAAGTTCGTGAAACGTGTCAGATGCTTTTTCTTTGAACGACCCTTTGCAGTGCGTGCAAACAGTGTGAAGCCCCGTAGTAGTACCCGCCGTGGTAGCGGCACGCGTGGTAACTCGACCCCCCGCTGTCTCCGCTCGTCCTCTTTCAGACCTGATACGCCTACGCACCGCCTGCAGCAATTTTATATGTTTCTGTGCGCACGTAAATCCAAAGGGGCGGAGAACAGATACACGATTCATACTACATGCACGGATCTCCTGCGTCTGATGGAACACTCACCGTTCTCGCACCACTGTCGATAGGGACAGTCGGCAGTGTGATAAGTGATACGTTTCAAATCTTTTGTATTCTAAAGCTCTAGTGGCGTTAGGAAGGGTGGCAAGAGTAGTAAGATAGGGCTCTCTGTCGCCTGCGGGAGTAGCTCAGTGCGTGAAAACGTGTCCAGCGCTTTACGTACGAGGAACCTCGTTACGGCCAGAGTTCAGCAGTGCTACGACAACGCTGTACTTTCTTATAGTATGGAAGCTGCTGAATTTTTAGCGGAACTTTCGGTGTGACGGAGGAATGCATGTGCATGTGAGAGCCTACTGTTCTCGCTGTCGCCGCCGCTGTCGCTCTTCCCCTGAGACTCTGCCATAGTGGCGAAGAATAAAAGGGACAAATTGTACACAAAGCGGAATTTCAGGAAAGCGTCCGGAAAGTCGAGGACAGAACAATACAATGAAGCGCTGGCGAAAGTTGCACAGCAACCAGAAAACAACGGTCGTGACGGCGCCGCGGCAGTCGCACACACACACACGGATGTCCACTCTCGGTGTAATGCGACGGTCGGGGCAAAAAACACAGGAGAAGAAGAAAAATTGTGGAGACATGAGCAGGTTTCACAGAACATAGGTTAGGGTGAAAGCGACTGGCGTAGATAATTAATTTGCCCGCCCAGCGGAAAAAGAACGACAGTCATAGTATCTGACGACGCACCACGAAAATCCATGTTACTCCTACTACGCCAGAAGGAAAAAATCAACGTCAAGTGAAATACGAATGTTCGACGTAGCGCGGATCATAATCGAGCTTCCCAGCTCGCGCCAGTGCTCAATAAATAAGAGAGAATGGCCGTATGCACAGGCTGCCGACCACAACAGCCGATCGGGTAATACACAGTGCCAACGTATTGCATAGTTCCGCAGAACTGCGTCCGTCCTTTGGGACATTTTTCTTCACAAATCCATCCTGTGTGGAAATGCATACGGTTACTACGATATAGCCTAACTGTGCCTGGAAGTGGGGAAAACTCCACATTTTCACTTTTGAAGCGCCCAAGAACTCTCCACTGTGCTGCGGCTAGCTGCGTGCCGCTACTTTCGAGAACCTGAAGTCCCTGTACGTCCGAAGACAAACTCATACGGAACTCCGGTCTGACAACGTGGCAAAGGATTAAGGTGATCAACGGAAAGGTGCAGAAGAAGAGTTGAAAAGAACAGAGAATGGAGGAACATGGCTCTCGGACTACAAAGAGACGGGGAACCAGACCGCGCGCCGTCCGGCACTCGATCCGTGTGCTAATGTTACGTATGTGTATGTTTCGTTTGTTGTACGACGTACTGGTATTCAAATATATTGTGCAAAGGGAGAGCGTGCGTATGTAGTTTAAGAGACGCCCGTGCACAATCGTGCCGGAGAACGTATACGTACAAATACGCACGTATCATGGTCACGGGTTTCGTGGATGTGCGTTTGCGTGTACGCACACGCGTGTACACTACCGATTTATTCCGTTAAAGCTAAAATAAGGTGGCCCACGTCCTTTAGAAAAATTTAGACATCCACAGAGGCAGTCTTCTTCAACAGTTTATGAGCCTTATGGGTGTGGGTTCGCACGCTCATCCCGTCACACTCTACGTTTGAAGAAATACACGTACACCTATACTATATATATGTACGTACATACGTACGCATACGCTGGCATCACTACTTTACGTACTTGTGTGTGTGAGTTACGCATGTTAACGCCGGAGGGAAGCCATTTTTCTACAACCGAAGCGCTACTGCACGTTGCTGCTTCCCGTTTGCAGTGCGATGTGGAGATGAACGGTGGATGCGCTCGTAAGTACGGTCTGTGCAGCGTGCTGAAGTAAACGCAGCATTCTACTCCTCTTAAACAACATTGTGTGTTCGCGTGCATGCACGTGTAGGTGTAGCTTCTCACATACATATGGTATTTGCTGCACCGAGAAAAAAGCCGCTTGTTGAGCCCGTGCGGATGTGAAAATACATATACATATATGTAGAGAGAGAGAGAAATGAAGGAAAAGAGAGAATTACGCCACAGTCCATCAGGTCCACATGCGTTGCGAATGTGCCTATAACACAAACGTGTGTACTTGCTGTAAGGGGATCCTTCAGTAGTTAGCCTGTTGTCGAGCGTGTTGAGTGCGCGTGTGCACGGGTGTCACTACCCAAAGAAGCGTGCATCTAAAGTGGATCTCTGCGAAGGTGCCGGTCGCTGCGATCACAGTGCCCTGTGCACTTTTTGACGGTGCGCGCACTGTATACATCAGCTCAGCTGTACGCTTGTACATAAACACCCATACATGCGAAGTTGAAGATCGCCACATTGGGCACTTTCTGAGGATGCAGAGAAGTACGTTGTTACCGCTGACTTGAGGAAGTAAACAAGGACGAGCTACGACCTGCAGAAGCGGTGTTTTAGACAACAAAAAACACAGTCGTGGAGAGCACAGACCGATGTGCGTGGTCTGTACGTCCCAACGAGTAGGGACGAGTTGTTGAATGTGCAGGCGATGCGATTTACGTCACGAAAGGCACATGCCAAGGATAGGAGGAGCATCAGCGAGAGTCGAGATGGATGCGAATTATCACAGAATAGTGCCCTGCAACAACACAAATACAAAGGTATACATTTGCGAATCTCTACGATGTACTCGTATATAAGGAGGTCACATAGAAACAGACTGTACAAATACGTACACGTATGTATATATGTTTGAAGAGGTAGCACAGGTAAACGCAATGGACGTCTGTTGTCCCGACTACGTGCGTTCCACACGCATATAAGTGTACATTATATATATATATATATGCCACGGTGTTTGGCAGCCTGTATTGTTGTGGGAATCGAACTGAAGCGCCACCAGGAGCAGAATTAAAACTTGTAAAACTCACCAGAGATTGTGTACTCCTGTTTGTTGTTCTTCTTCGACTCATAAGCGTACCCTCATGAGAGAGCGTCAAAAGAGCGTAGGAGGACACCGATGCGCTTAGTTGGAAGTATGCGTTACTGCTGCTGCTTAGAATATCATACCTTCCTTGCAGTGCATTCCTCAATACGCTTGAGGCGACTCCCTCCTCGCTACTATACTCCTTTTGAAAAATATACAAATGCGCTGCAGAAGCGATGCACGTATAAATCTGCATGAACTGCTGTGCCCGCGTACACATACAAGTACAGTAAACACATTAATATGAACTCCTCCTGAGAAGAACGTGTACGTACACGGCCCTCATGTATATGTATCCAGGCAACTGCGCGGTACCTTGAGGAGCTCCGTGTCTGTACAATGTGGACCGAATACGGTGAAGGTATCTTGGCTGGCACAGCGCAACCTGTGAGTGTAATCTTTTCCTTCGTCTGGCGTGAAACACGGACGTGCACAAGCGAGAATAGCCAACTACAGGGCTTTACGTCCTGATAGCCGGTAACAGCTGTCAATTACGGAAGCATTTTGTACTTCGAATGTAGGAAAGTATAAAAGTGTTATTTTCCTAAGCGGCAAAAGGTTGCTTTCCTGGTGTTACTCCTGCCGCTATATTTGGCGGTTTCTGCGACCGCTGCAAACCAGTGCCTGTCCTTGAAAACGCCTTTCTCAACAGCGGAGGCAAGAACAAAGCGCTTCTAATTGAGAACAACTAAGAGGTGGATATGTGCACTTATTACTAACAATGGGTTACCGAGAATGTAGGTGTTGAGGATGAGTCGGTCTTCTTGAAATAGACGGAAATGTGTCCGTTAACTGCATGGCACAGAAAATGTATTCCAGGCAGCTACATCAGAAGCAGAATACTTAGTCAACATCCTACGTGGTGAGACGCTGGGCATCTGTACCCAGACGGGACCTAAAGCTGGATGCGCCGGACTTGGGACGAGCGTTTGAATTCTGGGTATTTGTACCCATGCGGATAAGACTTGTTACCGAGCAGTCCAGTACGAGAATAAGGAAGGAGATGAGAAGAACCGGTACGAGGAGAAAACTGGCTGGCGGTGGAGGATGAAGAATTAAGTGGCGGAAATGCCTATAATGGAATCACGGTGGATGACAACCCGACAGAGCAACGGAAAGGAAATTGACTGGTTTATTCGATGTCAAAAGAACGTACTGAGTACTCATAGCTCGAGGAAAAAGTGATGTGTCGATTTCAGGTCATATCCAGGAAAACGATTGGTCGGCATCTGAGTAAAACAGAAACGCTCTCAGTGCCACAAGGACGCTTCAGAAACGAAGTCTGACAAAAGGAGGGGCTGAGTGGGCGGTTGAACGTTTGCGCACACCTGTGTGCGCTGCGGAACGGAACAACGGAAAGACGAAGGAGTCTGGGAAACATTCATACAAATGCGCCGGCATACATGAATCCGACAAAAAGGCACGAGTGAGTTAGCGAATAGCGTTGTGTTAAGCGTGCTTGATTTTGCGAGGAACAACGTGTGAGCGCGCTATTAAGTCAAACATGCGTACGTGCAAACATCTGTACGTATGGAGACTGAGACTTTCACAGGTAGGGAGACTACGTTGCAGAGAGCACTGCAAACGTACGCACCAGAGGGAGTTGTGCGCTTACGCACACAGAAATAGACAGTCGTCTATACATACGTAGGTGAGCAAGCCTATACGGATAGGCACTCCCAGCGTAAAGATAAGGCGAACCGTACGCACGGTGAGGGTTGAACGAACACTTCCGTAAGAGGTAACGTGCTCGCGTATTGCCTCTCTCTCTGCTTATCTGCTTTATTCTCAGTATGCCTATGTGCACCTACATGCGCGTGTTTACTTGTACTGTTCTGAGAGCACTGTACAGGCACGCTCGCTTTTTAAAAGCAGCTACGATGTATGCTTTCCACGCCGTCATTCACGCACACGTAAGACACATACACATAGATTGGTTGACAGTTATACAGAGGCATACGGTAGTACATCTTGCAAGCCGACATCTGAATGCACAGACCAGAAGCCAACGCAGGAGGGCCAGCTGCCAGCTTGCACGCCGGGTCGCTGTATGCTTTGCACAGACATTCCAGCGGCACCAATATATCATATGTAACTCTATCAGCGTGTATAATGTACCACGGCACTTACAGGGGCTGCAACTTCATCTGCAGTGCTCAGAAGACTTGAAGATGCACTTCCTGACTGAGGAAGAGTGCGGAAAACACTTCAGCAAGGATACGTACACGCGGAAACTTGCTGGTTCAACTCTGATCTGCATGCTTGCATTCGTAATGCGCCCGCGGAAACAGATGGGTCGCCAGTCACGTACGAATACCGGATTGCAGATGACTCTGACGCTGTTATCCGTTGCGTTTACAAAGATCCAAATCTTGTAAACGCTGCTAACAGAGAACCGGGAAAGAAGCACAACGTGTGGTAGCATCTATCAACAACATGGACACAGCCATTTGTGCACGTAGGTCGATTTGTAGAGTGACGTATGTATACATGTATGTACACACATATATCTAAGCATAGGTGTACACACATATATTTACTTTTATACATGTATAGCGATCCACACGCACCTGTGAAGATATAAATATACACACGCGTAGATCAAATTACTGTGTGCATGCTTGCACATGTTCGATGCTTGAGTTTCTATATAGGAGGAAACGTACGATTCACATTAGCGCACTGCATCAAAAACTTCTCTTCGCCGACTGAAGAATAACGTAGGACAGCTACGTGGTGCACTTTGTAGCGGACGCACGCGATCCACTTTGTCGCGGACGCACGCGTTCCTGGATCCCTTCAGGAGAACCCGCATGAACCGCAGTACATAACGAGGCGCATGTGCCCAGTCGCAACGATCGCGGCAAGGCGTATCACAGAATGAGGTCACGGAATGTGTAGCCCTTTGGCGGCGGCGACGCGTATGCCCAGGATGCACACATCAGTCGTCCTTTCTCTGAAGAAGAGAAACTCTTTCTGCTGTTTCTCTTGCATGGACTGCCACTGTACCACAGTCCCCCCCGCACGTGTGGGGTGGGTACGGACGCATGTACCCTTGCCTCCTCTCGCACTTATCTCTCTCGTAACATTGCTCGGACTGAACTACTGCATAGTAGGACTCAGCCAGAAGCTATAAGTTCACCAACAGCACTTCCAGGTGCACACCCCAGATCCACTCTCCTTCACACAGCAGCACCTCAACAAAAGCACGACAGCAAATCGAGCACCGCGGCGCTGTGGAGATCCACCATCAACATATTTGCGTGCTGGCAGATCTATGCATTCGAGATAGTGTACGCTATTTTTTTCACAACCAACTAGTGACATATTCCATTCACATGTTTTTTGTGTGGTGGCAGATCTATGCATCCTCGCGAGTGTACGCCAATATTTCCACAAACAAATATGGAATACCCCACGTATTTGTTTGGTCGGTGGCATACCTACGCGTCCGCGATAGTGAACGGCAGTGTTTCACGACCAAATAGGCGAGTACGCCGTCTATGTGTTCGAGGGGACGGCCCGTCTCAACAATTGCAACACGAGGAGTAGGTCGTGTCTCAATATTCTCTCACACGACTTGGAGGCCGAGGCCGATGTGAAGAGTGATGCTTGGTCTGGCCGCTACAGCGCAACTTTTTAACAGCGCACACAGCAGTGCAGGAGGAAGCAGTTCTTTTGAGCTCGAGTCATCCGCAGCAACCGCAGCAGCCGCACAAGAAGCAGCGCCTGCACCCGCGTCTAAGCCGTTACTGGAGGACGGCGGAAAAGGAGTCGTGGATGTCCCACTGCTCACGTGTGTACATCGTTACGCATACCGTTACGTGTGCCTCTGTACAGATGAAAAGATCCCTCTACGTATTTACGCATGAACGTATACCGGTGACGGCTACGTACGTACGTGGTGGTGGATTCCACGCATATCTACGCTTAGCCAGAAACTGCACACCCTTTCTACACTCTTTTTTGTGGGAGTATTTATTGTAGTGCGCTGGCGACATACGCTTGCTGTGTCAACTGGATACACTTGTATGTGTATGGAGTGCATTAATCGAATATTTAATAGTGCAGACATGTGCGTACATATATGTGTATCTGTGCTGCGCCTGTACAGTGAAACGTGTGGAACACACCAAGAAACAGTTGGGCGTTGCTGGTTCGACAGAACCGTAGAAAAGATCTGCCGGGTACTGCAGCACTCTTTGTTTTACTTGCATTGTTACTATCATTGTCGTCGAAACTTACTCGTATAGTGACAATGTGGAAGATGTCCATCTTCCAATGTCCCGATTTTCTCCCGTCTCTACTGATGAATACAGATGTACTACATTCACTCACTGCAGTAGTTCTGCTGAACCCGGAATACACCCTGTGGTCTATTCGTTACTTCAAGTGGTATTTATACTTACTCGGAAAGAGGCGTCCGACAACTGGTACTGCTGGTAATAGTGCTAGTGACACGTACAATGCCAACAGGCCTCGCACGAAGTATCCTATGGAGAGACTGCCATTACCGCGGCTAGATGTATGCGTACTCCGCGCACTTCGGTCCGAGGGAGAAATTCTGTGGCATGAAAGGTCTATAAAGAAAGAGGCATTGCAGTGTAACACATTCCTGACTCTGTGTGGATGTTGTGCGGAGACGAAGGGCACATAATCTTTTAACGCAGGACTAGACCGTGCACATGTTTTTACCTGCCGTATAGCTGCACTACTACCCTCAAGTAGTCGTAGATACCTTTCACTTCCACGAAACAACGCTACGAAAGTTACACTCGACCGTGTACAAACACCTACGTAAATATAATTCCTCTTCAGCACGAGGCCACTAATGCATATTTACATGCCTATGTACATTTGCACACGTATGCATACGCACATGTAGAGACATATTGCTGCCTTTTTTCCTATACGTGGATACATATATATATATATGTCTAGTCGTCCATCCATTCCGCATACACAGGGCATATTGCAGCTTCGGAGATGGATGCAGGGGACACCTTTCAAGACGCCCACATGAATGTGTATGCAAACACATACAAAAAACCACGTGCACGCGTCGACGCGTCTACGTACGTGCGGTTGCACGATAGTGTTGATTTCCCTTCCGTAAAAAATTCGACTCTCACGGCTCCCAGGTCAACTTCGCCGTGAGCGTTTCAGAGTAGCGGATCGCCTCGTTGCAGATGGCAGGCGCACTTTAGTAGTACCTCTGAGGTGTCCTGATTCATTTGAAGCGCTTGCTCCCCTTGCGTTCTAGAACTACCGCGTGTACGCTGTCCTCTTCATATCTATGTATCGTGTGTCGCTTCTCTACGTGAGATGTGTGCAGCTCGGCGTCGCGTACAAGCAATATGCGTACATGAATCAGTGCAGGCAAAAACGTAGGAATATACACACACATATATATTGCGAATATGACTATACATATAGTATGTATGTTCCACGTTCATTATATCTACACGCATACCCAGCAACCAGTAAGTGACTGTCCAATGTCTTCGACCCCTTCGGCAGTTTCGTGTGGCCACCACCGAATCCGTGTTCTACCGCATACGCCATCAGAGTATATTTACGACGGGCTGCGTGGACAGTGTCTCGTACGTCTGGCTTCATATACTGTTTTGCTTATGCGATTATTGCCGCTCCGCAGTCTTGAAGAGCCCTAGTTTCGGCTATACGGACACACATACGTATGCGTAGGCATGTATACATATAAATTTGTCGCCGTTGTATACCCTCTTGTGTCTGACAAACTTTTCCCTTTTGTTTCAAGGGACGCCTACTACATCGCGTCTCATTTACGAATGCTTTTCTATCCTTTCCACAGCCGCGCCTGCTGTTGTTGCTGCTTGTGTCTCGCAACAGAGAACCTCCTGTCCGTCGCCGCCGACGACGGCAGTCTTCTCACTCGCGTTTGTGTAGAACACGCTCCCTCAAGTCCCGCGCAACTTTTGAAAAGAGGCGCTACGTATTGCCCCTGGTGAAAGAGACCCTGCTGCTCTTGCAGCTACTACAGGCCCTCAAATTGTTACCGCTGAGTTCTGCTTTCAGAGCCGCTGCCGCTGTTGGGCTCTGCCATTCCAGCAGCTGCCGCTGGTGCAGTCTGAGCTAAACAGCAGCTGCTGGTACTGACTCCCACGAACCAGCGGCAGGAATTACACCATCTCTGCTGAACACAGCAGCAGCTGGAGCGGCGGCGACACGCTGCCTTTAAATAAAGGCGTTGCTGACAGACACGTATTAAATGGAGAGCAGCAGCTGCTGCTATTGCTGCAGCTGCAAGTCGTTTAAATGCATGTTGCTCGGATGCTAGTAGTTGTCACTCCGGCGCAGAATCTGCAGCTGGAGCTGCCGCTCTTACGCGACCCCGCTCCACAGCAGCAGAGAGCCGTTTTGGCCGTCAGGCGCACACCAAACTTCTGTGGTGGATACGAGGCAGATCGAAATTTCTACGTGTATACACTTCCCTCTAGTTGTGGGCGTGTAACACGTATCCGTAGCATACGTATACATTCTCACGCACACACGTGTACGTCTGCAATGCGGAGAAAGACATTTTCATTTAGAAACGGCAGTGACGCCCTGCGGCAGGTGTGTCATACGAAGAAGCTAAATGTCGGAGTGATTCGTCACTGCATGCGCGTGGACTGCACGGCTGCCTGCTGCACGTGCAAATGCGGTAGCAGTCCTCTTTCCCAGGCGCTCCATACTCTTTCGCGTTTCCTCTATCTGTCGTCCGTGAAGCGGCTGCCCCTCCTCACGAATTTTCCTCTCTTCCTGTACGTACGCCGTACCTCTTTCTCTCTCTACATACATGTATGCAGATACACGTACGACCACGGATATACCTGCATACACCCGTCCATGCACGTCTCTCTTTGTCAGCGTTGTGTCGGATCCATGTATGTACACATCATATATACACACATGTTTGTGCACACGACGACACGTGTGTCTTGCTGTCGCTGTACGTGTATGTGTCTCTCTCTCCGTAGATTTAGATATGCGAACTCACATACACATTTAGATGTATTTCTCTTTTCTCCCAGCACGTCCTCCTGGAGAATTGCCTTCTCTTCTCTCTCCTCCTCACAGTCTCACAGCCTGCCTCTCTGCCGTACAAGAAGAGAAGTTTTCCCACCATGTCCACTCTTCAACACGAGGTCACAACTTCCACAGCAGCAAGCTTTTTACACACATACATATACGTATATATACACATATTTAGATATACATACATATACATGTATGCATACATACATACCCATCTCTATATATACATTTATATGTACATGTGTATGCTTGTACGTGTGTGCACTACGACGGCGCAGCTCTTTTGCCCCTATTGCTGCTCGCATGCAGCACGCGTCCTTTTCCAAAAGAACGCGTCTTTGGTGCTTCTTTTTAACCAACTTTTAAGCAAGACAGAAACTTCTCTTCAGGCTGGCTGCAGCTCGCTTTCGCTTCCTTCATGCCCCCTCTCTCCACCGACTAACGTGCCGCGCACGTCTTTGTACAATAAGAGTGTGTGCAGATACACCCCAGACGCAGAAAAAGAGTGCGGTATACTCACAAGTATGCGCCCCCTTCCTTTTCACGTTGCCCGATCGAAACTTTACCTCTGCAGTACTGCTGCTACGACGCTTTACGCTCTTGCTGCTTTTGCTGCTGCTATTCACGCTGCTACCCCCCGGTCTGCTCTCTGCACCGTATAATTATACAAAAAGATAGTATTCACATGTGTTGGTTCATTTCTCAGTGGGCACTCATTTAACGCGGATCCATGTATGTACACATCATATATACACACATGTTTGTGCACACGATGACACGTGTGTCTTGCTGTCGCTGTACGTGTATGTGTCTCTCTCTCCGTAGATTTAGATATGCGAACTCACATACACATTTAGATGTATTTCTCTTTTCTCCCAGCACGTCCTCCTGGAGAATTACCTTCTCTTCTCTCGCATACGCGGGTATACGGACACCATACATCTACAGCCATACAAATCCACGTGTACAAGCGTGTACGGACATACAGCACGTCATCTCTACGTATGTCGCTGCACCCCGTGCGTCCTCCTCGTCTACCCTCCTGCGTTCGCTCCTGCAGCCTCCCCTTCTTTTTGCCCTACTAGTACTACTACTACTACTGCTACTACTACTACTACACTGCTACCACTACTACTACTATACTCCGCATCCTACTGCTACTGCTAAATACTACTCCTACTACTACTAGTGGTAGTACTAGTACAACAACTACCACATCTACTGCTGTTACACCTACTATTATTACTACTACTACTCCTGAGAGTGCTGCTATGTGTACTCCTCCTCCTCCTACTACTACTACAGCTCTTCCTGCAGCTGCGTTTACGCAGCAACTCCAGGTCTGGTCTGCGGCGTCAAGCCGAGCAGTCCGCAGACGAAGGAGTTGAACAGAGGTACCTGCATGCACCGCAGCATCACACAGCAACCGCCTGCGTTTCCCCGGAAATTGTAGGCGCAAAAGCACCCACTTCTCTTCATTGGGAAGACGTATGTTACATCGCATACGTACCTGCACACATGTGCGTTTGCATGGAAGGGACGACAACACAGCTGCGAAGAACGGTAGATACACACGGTACAACCGTAGGTACGAAAGATACAGTCCCAGCAGTAGCGGTCAAACTATAGCAGAACTGCACACAAGCAACAAATGTCTAAGAAGTATTGAACACCAGCCTCTGCCGCAATCCGTTACCTTCTCAAAATGGTGCTTCTGTCCATAAAAAGGACACACGTACATAGATACACGCACGCGTACGCATGAAGGCTATATATGATATATGGATATGTGCACGCGCAGACATATGTGTGTGGACGCCCCACAGCAATACATACGTATGTACACATATACATATATATATACGTATATGCATGTATATATATACACGCATACACAAAGTCTTACGCATCTATATATATGTACACATACACGCATATATCTATATGTACTTGAATCTCTCTCTTTCTCTCTATATATATATGTATATGGTGCTAGCAGTTCCTGTTTGGCACCGACACGCATGCAGACGCATACACAGATGCACGTGTGTGTCCTCACCCACGCAGTTTTGGTAGGGGCCCGTCAATCCATATGCGTATATAAGACCGGCAGTATACGCCTATGCAGACGATGACTAATACACATACGGTACAAGCACGCACGCATATATACGTTGATATTGATACACACGCAAACAGACACATGCATATACATACACATACATACACATATGTATCATAAAACCACACGTACGTTGATATTGATACACACACACACACACGCGTGCACACACATACATACACACACATGTACCATAAAACTAGTGACGGCGCCACCGAGAAGCAACGGGCAAATGTACAAATACTGGGATACGCGGGAAGATGTACTCTATACGCATATCCAAGTGTACACTCTACACATATCTACAAATGTATGTATGTGTAGGTCACACACACATACACATACATATATATGTGTATGTGTGTACGTTGTGTGGTATGCCTGTAGCACAGATACGCGCCTATGCGTGGACGCAGAAACGCGTGTTCATTGCACTATCGCCACACAGATAAACATACACGCATATACACCTATACACACAAAATATGCATATATATTATACGTATGTATGCCCAGGGTCAATAAGACGCACGTGGTTGTCCTGGTGCATCGCCCCTGCCGCAGAAGAGCAGCCGAGAGATCGTTACGGTTATTATTGAACCTCCACGACCAAGTCACACCACGGCGCGCATGCAGAGGAATTGCAAGAAGAAAAAGTGGCCCTGTGTTGTTCTTTGCCATGTGGTGACGCCTGGCAAGAAATACCGCTTTCTCTCCTCGTCACGCTGCATGCACTTTAGTATATAAAGGAGAGCACTACCCAGCTCTGCTGCACCTTGAGAGAGAGACAGCACATGTGCGTATCGAACACAGAGAGACGGCGACGCCTGAACACGTCGATATGCTACTGCCCTTTTCTGCATGCAGACGATAACGCTAGTCGCGCCCAAACAATCACCGTCACGTTTTTTACATCGGCATCAACACCTACGTACACGCTCATACGTGTGCATATAAAGACATGCATATATACATGTACCCACGCATGTATACACATACATATATATATATATACATACCCACGTGTGTAATGTCTATACATGTGTATACGTACATCATCATACACGTGGATTAGTATACGTACGTACACCATCACCCACACAGCTAGTTATTCTGCGTATTTGTGAGAGAGTCGACATTAAGGGAGTACGAGAACGCACCAGCGCAGCAGATTCGCTGCGGACGACGAGCTTCACGAGATTTCCATCTTTTTGAACAGAAATCTCCGTCAGAATCAACAATTCGTTGACAGTTTTTGCTGCGACGTAGTGCGTGTCCTGCATGCAGCAGCCAAATCCGCACAGACGTAAGAAGCTCTCCCCAGGTCTGCACGAAGGAACGACTGCGTGCGGCATGCCTCTTCACACCCACGTGAGAATATATGTGCAGTTTCCTTTATCTGGAAAATAGGGCGACTCTCTTTCACCTGCGGCTCCCACTGCCGCTGCATGCAGGCCGGCACGGCCATGTGAAAAAAGTGAAGCGTCCGCACGCGAGGCTTGCCCCTGTACACCGACGGCCTGCTGCTGCACCGGAGGGGGCGAGAAACAGTGAAGAGGAAAAGATGTCAAGAAGGGATCACGCGACTTACGAAGGTGTAGGTGGTCCACTGCGCGATGTGGAAGATGTTGCCACTCCGCAAGCGCTCGCCCAACGACGCCGACGACAGCGGAGCAGTCGCCGCTGCCATCAACACGCCCTGCAGCAGCAGCCGCAGCAGCAAAGCAGCAGCAGAGAGCGGCAGCAGAAACCGGTTGGACGGATGGACTAGAATGTGGCTGTTTCTTCTTCTTGCGTGCCGAGAGATGTAATTCTCTTCAATCCTATACACAAATATGTGTAAATACATACATATATATATATATATATATGTATATATAAATGCCCGGATATATGCGTGCCTGCATGCAGCGGTGTATATCGTATGTATCTATGTCTATGTACGTATGCATGTAGTTCACACGGGGACAACACGCACGTAGTTCGCGTCTCAGTTTATTAGCAGCGCATGCTCCTTATTCCCTAGCGCGCTCCCACGCAGCACAGAACTCTAGAGATATATCCGTGGGGAAATTACTAGTCAGGGAGACACAAAGAATATGAACAAAAAATGTATGTGTGTGTGTGTGCGTAGATATATATTTAGGGGGGACTTGAGCGCAAGGCTTTCTGATGTGAACTTTTGTAGAAAAAGTGATATGCCTTGATGAACTGCTGCACGCGAGCAGCGCAGGTCTTGCTGACGTAAGTGAACGAGTCCCGCGTTGTCGCTTCACAGTAAAACCACCACTTCCCAGCTGGTGGACAACCGCTGCAGCTTTACTGCTCCTACGTAGATCTACTATATATATATACGTTTATCTCTCTCTCTACATATATATATATATATACATGTATGTAAGTGTACGTACGTGTGTCTATTCATACACATACATGTATATGTATATATATGTCGAAGTCAAATTACGTATGTATCTGTGTACATACATATATATATATATATCCATATTCCTCAGTGGAGCACTGCAAGCTATGCAAGCAATACATGCAGCACTGTTGTGAAGCGAGCTGCAGCAGTGATGTAATGCAGCAGCAGGAGGAAGCAGCAGGAGGAAGCAGCAGGAGGAAGCAGCAGGAGGAAGCAGCAGGAGGAAGCAGCTGCACGAAGAAGAAGCATCTGTGTTCACCTGTCGCTCTTCTCCTAGCTGCAGCCACTTGTTGCGGAACGACTCCTTCTCGATAGGGACGTGTTCTTGGAGCACGACGTGGAAAGAGAAGGGCAGCAGGAAATAGAATTCATCGATATTCGTCTTTACTGCCACCTGCAACAACATGAACAAAAGAACACAAGCGGCAGCCCCAGCTCCAAGATCGGCGTCGATAGCAGCAGCAGCACAGAGCGTCACGCGCAGCAGCGGCTGCTGCAGCAGCCAAAGGAGCAACAGCGGCAGCAGCCACGACCCGAACACACCGGCGGCAGCAAAAATGGATGCAACGCAGCAGCGACAACACCCGTCACACCGCAGCAGCAGCAGCAACAGCAGCAGCGCATACAAGCGCTCACTCGAATCACTAGAGAACTTGGGAAAACTCATATAATCAGCAGGCTGCCTTTCGATTCAAATGTCGCTACTTCCTCCAATCAATCTCTTCGCAAAAAAACACCCGAGCACGCATCACTACTGCACACAGAGACATACATATATACAGGTGTGTATAGATATATAGATATATATATATATGTATATATATATGTATACGTATGCATATAGATAACAGCATGCGTGTTGGGGTGTACGTACACACGAACGAATGAGCCTCTTTATACTTGTGTGAAGCACGCGCGAATAAAACGTAGAAATGTGCTCCCTCACGTACGTGTGTAATACGTCTGGCTGTATGCGGGTACGTCCCTTTCTTTGTGCCAAATACACTCCCACATGCAAGAGTCCTGTCTCGATCTACATCCCTACTTGCATGCAGGTGTGTGAGTATACAATCTCTGCATGTGACACTTGAGCTTGCGTATGTACACCGGTGCGTAAGTGTAAAGACGCGTGTCTTTCTCTGGTGTACGTACACCAGAGAATGCACATTTGCGAGCGCAAGAAATACACGTGTGCGTCGCTGCTGTACGAACACCGGAAAAGCCATGCGTACAGATGGAAACGTGTAACGCTGCTGTCCGTGCACGTCTGTGAACGGAACTACACCCTTGCGTCGCTGGTGTATGTACACCGGAATAACCACGTCTACGACTGGAATCCTCTTCAGCTGCGCGCGTCGCTGGTGCACACGTACGTCCACCGGGACAGACACGTAGACGACTGGACTCGCACACTACCATCGCGCCGCGGTGTACGTACACCGGAAAGAACCTACGCAAGAGTGTAGCTCGACAGTCACAAGGTTGGGATGTACGTAAACGAGACGCGCCCCCCGTGCGCACGCACACAACACAGACGCCTGACACACCGCACCTGGAGAGCGAGTGGCAGAGTCGGAGGGGTGTCGGAGTTGAGAAGACCCGGCAGCACGGGGAGCGCAGCATTGGCAGCAGCCCCGGGACGCAGGGAAGGCAGCTGCAGCGGAGCAGCAGGAGCCAAGCCAAAAGAGTTTTTGTTGAACTGTATGTTCCACTCCGAGAGAACTGTGGGGCAGGCGCGATTCGTCACCGTTAGCAACAGCTGAATTCCTCCTGCAGCCCACGTCAGCAGTCCCACACACGCGTACAAGCAGGCTGTATGTATGTAGCAGACGAGCCGGGTGAGCAACACCGGACACGCGCACGACGGCCCGGCTGCATGCAGAGGGAAGCACGCGAGGCAAACGCATGCAGTGTCGGCATGAAGTCGTCCTAAGCGGCCTGCAGGGGGGGATGCGCATACGAGGGAGTGTCCACCTGCTGCGCGGCAGAGTGCCTCTCGTGAGACGTTGCAGCAGGGAGACGAGACTGCATGCAGTCGGAGACGCGAATACTCCAGATGATGCTCCATCTGAGAGACGCATGCGCGCATGCAGAGACACCGAAACCACGTCGTGACCTACCGCGCAGCCGTGCTTCCTTTTCTCCTTTTCTTCATCATTTTCTTCTGGTGCTGCTTCTGCCCACCTTCCCGAGCAAACACAGACTGTCGCTGTCTGGTAGTTTCTTCTCTTTTCTGCCCCTTTTCCCACTTCCGAGTGTGCTTCTGGTTGAAAGCCGCTACCCTGTGTGCCGTCGCACGCAAGCTTTTTCGACCGTCACTGTTGCTGCTGCTGTTGCTACTTCGGCGGGTACACTCCGAAGTGTGCGGAACAACAGCAACATTCTCTGTGCTGCTGCTGTCGCACGTTGTCTTGTCTCACGCTTTTCTGACGTGGAGAAACACGAACAACTTGCAGTCATTTCCTCATACGCGGTCTTCCTACTGCTGCTGCTGCTGCTGCTCCTCTCCGGTATCTCCCCCACGCGAAGATACAACGCACAGAAAGCGTGTCTCCTCGCATCCCCCCCTCTCTCTCTCGTTCTCTCGCCGTCTGCTGCACTTCGAACTTCTCCACGAGCGAAAGAGAGAAGCTTCTCTCTGCAGCTGTCTGTCTTTCCTCCCGCCGCCTCAGCAAGAACCCCCACAACAACAATAATGCACTTATCTTCTTCCATTTCTTCTCCTCTGCCGCGGGTGCTGCCCCTCCTCCTGCTGCTCCTCCCCACCCCGTCTTTAGAAACAGCGCGTCTGCTGCTGTTGCTGCTGCGCTTCTTCTCGCGTGTCGGCGAGTTGTTGCATGCGACGATACGGACGACGTCACACACACACACACAAGTCTGGAGGCGCCCCTTCGCAGCAGCAGCAGCAGGACTGGCTGCTGCCTTTTTCGATATCCGTCGTTGAAACGGAAGAAAAAACAAAGAAGCCACACAGGCAACGCTCACCTGATACCCTCTCTAGCGCTGCTTCGATCTGCAGGCCCCGCTGCTGCCGTACCCCCGGCTGCTCTGGCCCGAGCACCACACGCCGCTGCATCGCTGCTCGAGGCGGCGTCGGTGGCGCCGGCGGCTGCAGCAGCAGCACACACGCCACAACTCAGAGCTCATTCGATATGCATCCCTCATGTTTCGTAGTTGTACTCCTTAGAATGTCTACGGCTGAGTCTTCGACCGACGACACCCGCTTTACTGCATGCATAGCAGCAGCGGCAGCAGATGCAGCAGATGCGCCTGCCCCACCACACCGCCAGCGCCTGCTGCAGTGGACAAACACGGAGCTTCCCCTGCTGCAGCACTTGTCCCACCGCCCAGAGCAATCCGGCGGCAGCGTGCGGAGATAACAGTCAAAGGCACGGCACACAGCCGTGACCCCGTAGGTTTTTTCCTGTTGCTGGGGACGATCAGACTTCCCCCGCCGTACGATCCTTATCAGCAGCAGCGCACACACCGGCAGCGGCGACAGCAGGGGAAAAGACAGCAACAGTACAGCGAGCCGCAACATCACCATCCGGCAAGACGCACCGCCGCCGCAGCACATGCATCAGACACACCCGCGCAACAGCAGCAGCAGCAGCAGCCAGAACAACGGCACCCGCGCACGCGGTGGCAACCCCGCCAGCAGCAGCAAATACGAACAAGAGTCGGTATATAATGCCGTGTCCGCGACGCCACGGCACCTTCTACTACAGAAAAGGAAAACACCAGGCGCGTCCAGAGCGACAGAAGAAATACGTCAACAGGAGTGCAGCAGATAAAGCGGAGCAGGAAGCACATCGCAGCAGCAACAGAACAGCGGGCCGAGCAGCAGCAGCTGCGCACGTACAGCTGCGCTCGTAGCAGCAGCAGGTGCAACAACAGAAACAGAAGTCAGTGCATTTCCTGCAGCAGCTACGGGAGCACCAACGGCAGCAACATACCGCCGGCGGGCTCCCAGCCGCAGCGGCAACAAACAGAGAGGCCCAGAGTGTCGCAGGAGGAGCAGGTCGACAGAAGCAGCACATGTGACGCGTGCCGCAGCGACAGAAAAAGTGAAGACGGCAAGCGTCCACAGCAGAACAGCCTCGTCTACTGAAGAGTCGCTGAAGCGGGAGAGCGTCGCGTCCCCCTATGCTTGGCAACAGCGCGTGTGAAGCCTCGGCCGGGATAGTTTGCACCAGCAGAAGACGAGCAGCTGCGGCCGCGGGAGCATATACATATATATACAGATACGCCTCAACCCATACACATGTACATATACGTATATATACATACATGCTTATTCGAGTGTATATATATATGTATATAAACGAATAGACGCATATAGGTATTCTGTATGTATTCGTAGAGAAGACGACGCCCGTGCGTCCCCACGGGGAAGATGCGTATTTGTTTGTAGATGTTGAGACCGTCACACACAGCAAATTTTACATCGGCGTTAATATGTATATGTATCTATCTACACATCTACGTGCGGATATACGTATGCTTATATATATATATATATATATATGTAAATGCGTGCACTTGTGTAGAGAGACAGACGGTAGCACTGATGCGAGCGACTGGAAGTCGTGGCTTCTATACTACGCACATGTTTTGCTGTGTCGTCCCGCTCAACTTTCTTTTCTTTTCCTTTCTCGCTCTTGCTCTCTATCTCTCGGTATCTCGGCGACTCTACACCCGAATACATGCATCTGCAGGCGTGTGTTTCTCTACGGAGGAACGCGTGTAGAGGCGCGTGAGTGTCCCGCAGCAGCAGCAGCGAAAACAGCAGACGGGCAGGGAAACGAGAGGCCGCGGCGGCAGTACGTGAAGCAGAAGAAGCAGCAGCAGCAGAGGCGCCAGGACGAGAGGCATACGAGGAGGCAACGGCACCAGCAGCAGACGAAGGAGAAGAAGCGGCAACAGCAGACGAAGAAGAGGCTACATTGGAAGTACGATGGGAAAGGAGCACGAAAAGAAAGAGACGCAGCAGCGGCACGAGACGCACAGCCATTCGACGCAACTGCAGGGGTAGGAGAAGCAGCAGTAGCAGATGCGCAAGCGCGTGGTGTAAGCATAGGAAGAAGAAGCGGGTTATCGAGGCAGCAGTACGAAAAGAAGCAGCAGGAGAGGCGGCAGGAGAGGAAACAGCACCACATGAAGCAGCATGGGCAGCAGCAACATCAGCAGCAACGGCCGGAGCTGGAGCAGCAGCAGCAGCATCAGCAGCAGCAGCGACAGCAGCAGCATCAGCAGCAGGAGCAGGAGTAACCGCAGGAGCTGGAGCATCACCAGAAGCACGCGCAGCAGCATCAGCAGTAGCAAGAACAGCAGCAGCAGCGAAAGGAAAGGCGCATTTCCTTCTCGGGAAACGTACGTCGTCACTGAGACCGAGCAAATCGGTGGAGCCGCCCTCGGAGCTGCACCATCGGCAGAGAAAAGGACCAGCAGCGCAAGAGAGCAACACAGCCTTGCAATCACGTACACGTATACACGTATATTCGCTCTGTCATATATACGAAGTGATACACACACAAACACACATACAGACATCTCTCTCTCTCTCTCGATATATGCATACACATATATATATATATATATATATATATATGTGCGCTTCAGTGTTTCACACGAAACTTCCAGCAGTTGGGAAGAGTGAAGCACGCTGGAAAGGGGAGCAGATTTTGCTAATAATCAGCAACGAAGGGGAGGGAAAATGCTGCGCATTCAGCGGGGGGGCGGGCACACAAACAACAGGAACGGAGACACATCCGTCGCGCATGCAAAGGAGTACCTATCCGTGCAAATACATACGTACAAACGGACACGTATGTAGCTCCAGAAAGAAAGGAAGAGAAAAAGGAAGTGCAGGTCAGTGCCGAAGTTCTGAACGAGACAAAAACACGCAGAAGGCAATGCAGCAGCTCAGAAGAGAACGTCTCCCACGGCACTTTGCGACGAACACACATGAAACAGCGGGAAAAGACGTCGTCCCCTAGTGGCCCTTCCTCCTGCACACACCTCTATCATATATATATATATATATATTTACATATACATACATATACATACGTACATGTGTACACGTGTAGCTATCTGTCAGAATCTGTGCATACACAGCTATCCATCTCTCTCTCTACATATATATATAGTATTCACGCATGCACATCTGCGCATATATATTTCTGCATGCCTCTCTGTGTATATGTATACATGTCTACGAAGCTGTCTGCCATAGGCTGTGTATACACAGCTACCTATCTGTCTAAATACATATGTATATATATATATGTGTTCACAGATAAATATGTGCGGATATATATATCTGCAAGCCTATCTGTATACACATCTGTATGTATACATACGTATATGTATACGCATGAAGCTATCTGTTAGCAGCTGTGCATACACAGCTATCTGTCTCTCTCTATACATATATATATATATATTTATATTCACACATACGTATCTACGTATATAGCTGTGTGTGCATACGTGTCTTTGTGTGTGTCCATATCTCTGGTCCTCTCTTTGTCTATGTACATACACTTGTCTATCTATACATTCGATATAAACAAATCAGTGAATCTGCATACGAGTCTGCGTGTAGGTCTTGTCTGTATCTCTCTCTGCTCTACGTCTACGTATCTATCTATCTCTCTCTGTATCTCTCTCTATATATATCTATATGTATGTGTATGTATATGCTACACATCTACGTACCTGCACCTATATATACGTATGTGTCTATTTGTATTTATCTATATCTATGTACATCTATCTATTATCTGTACCTGTATCGCTCTACAAAGCTCAGTATATCTATTCACGACTCTCTATCTACTGCTCGTCTCTCAACATACCTGCATGTGCCCGTCTTTCTGGGATATGTACCTACTCAACCTATTAACCATGCAACTGAGGCTACTTATATATATCCATATTTATCTGGACCTATTTAATACACCTATCTACCATTCTGTCTCTAGTTACCTATCTCTACATATCTATTCAGCCATATATATATTATATATATGTAGAGGTGTGAATCTTTCTATACGCGTAAAGGTACGCATGCAAGTGGTTGTAGCACCTGCGCCTGTAGGAGGAGGCCGAGTCTTCTTCGTCGCTCGAAGACACGGACGGTGAAGTGCGCCTCGTGTGTTGGCGTCTTCTGCTGCTGCTTCTTCTCTCTGTCTTCTTCTTCCTCTTGTCCTCCTCTTCCTCCTCCTCTTCCTCGTCCTCCTCGTCGCTCGAAGCGTCGGGCTGCGGCTGCCGGTGCTGCCGGCTGCTGCTGCTGCCGCCGTTCTCTCTCCTCTCCCCTGCGTCGGTGACGGGCCCACGCCGCTGCTGCTGGCGTCTGCGGTGCCCGCGGTCCGCCGCCGCCGCGCCGCCGCCCGATGCTGCTGCTGCTGTTTCTTCGCCGAGTTCCTCTCCCACTTCCTTCTTCTTTTTCTTCTTCCCTGCGACAGCAGCAGCTGCTGCCGCCTTGCCTTTGCTTCCTCCCGCTGCTCCTGTCGCCTCCGCCGCAGCCGCCCCGGCAGCAGCAGACCCTCCCGCGCCAGCAGATCGCCCGGGAGGCGGGACCGGTGCAGCACCAGCAGCAAATGACTCCGGCACTTTATGATACACCGAGGCTAGCATCCCAATGTTGCCTACATACAAATTTCGCAAGATTTCTAGCAAAGAAAGAGGCACGCGTTCTATTCTTAGACCTACGTCATATTGGCAGGATGACTTCGGTCCGTCACACCAGGCACGCCCCACACAGCAGAAGCACCAGCTGTACATACACCGAGAGAGAAGCTGCACGCAGCTGTCTATTGAAAGAAAAGGGAGGATCCACGGAGTCCGGATAAGCCACTGCGGCCTCACAAGGAGAATAAGCATCACAGACGGACGCATGCAGGGGTGTACAGAGAAAGGCAGACATACGTGCACTCCCCACAAGCCCAGCAGCAGAAACGCATCCACATACATATACATATACACAGAGACCCGCAAGCCCACCAACAGACACGTATTCTCACACATACATACGAAGTGAAGGACACAGACACACAGAGATAGAAAGAGAGCATGCACGGAGAGAAATATACCGAGAAAGGCAGAGCGCGAGAAAAGGAAAACGTGGGGGAGAGTCAGCCAGAAGAAGAGAACGAGACTGCACAGCTGTGTGTCACCTGAGCCCCACACGTGCAGCAACACGTCAAAGACGCACGCAGACCGAACGCCCATGCCGAAGGCGTATCTCCGCGCGTGTTTGATGGGGCCTCTTCTTCGTCCCTTTTGCCAGACACCAGCACGTTGACGAAACGAGAACGAAAAGTGCGCTTGTACAGAAATAGCTGCAGCTGCATGCAGCATAGAGAGCGGGGTGGACACAGAGGCGTCACGACTGCATCCAGGCCCAGGCCGCCCTCTACGAACCGACGTGAGTCCCCCCCCGCATGTTGTCCGGATGATCAGCAGCGTAGGACAGACATGCAGCCATCCCCACGGACTCTCCGCTGCTCTCTCTGCCTATTAACACGCGCATGCGCATACTCGGGCTTTCTCTGTGTCTCTCTCTCTTCATATACATAGACATATACACACACATATGCGTCTCTACTATGCTCGCATAGATGCACACCCACACACATGCGCCTGTATATAGATATATACGGGGGCCATCTACGTGCTGTAGCGCGGTATAACTACGTCGCTTCTGTGGAGCCGCGGAAAAGTCTCTGCAAAGCGGCAACGTCTGTTTGCATGCGCGCGCACCTCCTCACACACGTGTTCGTCTGTGATGTACGTGTGGGGAGCGGGCAGTGTACCTATCAGAACGTCCAGTGTTTTGTAGTCCAGCGCATCCGCGTCGTCGTTGATGGGTGGCTTCGGCGCGAGAATAACTTTCTTCGAGGCCTCAGGGTCGCGAGACAGCATGCGCCAGTAGATATACGCTGCAGCACCAGCAGCACACGGACATCACCACCCCGGCAGCAGCAGTAGCAAGAAGAAGAGCAGCAACACCAGCACGAAAAGGAGCAGCAACCGCAGCACAGGCAGCTGCAGCGTCACCTCCGGCAAGCAGTACCACCACGTGCAGCCGCGGAGAAGTAGCAGCTTCTCCCGGATCGCAGCAAACACACCTGCCGAGACACGGCAACACCCAGGCGATTGAATCAAACCCGTAGACGCTGCAGCAGCGCCACCAACCGACGCAGCAGTCACAGCAGCTACTGCAGCGGATGCAGCGACACCTGCATAAGGCGGCGCGCCACAGCAACACTTGCGCCACGCGGTCCCCAGGACCTCCACATGCCGCAGACGCAGCAAAAGCCGTCCGACGGGCAGCAGCAGCAGGTCGCCAGCAGCATCAGCAGGTCGCCAGAAGCATCAGCCACAGCTGCAGTCACCAAAGCAGCAGCAGCAGCGCCCTCCGAAGCACCAGTTACAGCACCAGCCACGCCAGCAGTCGCAGAAGCAGCAGGCGGCCAGCAGCCGCAGCTACAGCAGCAGCCACCTAAGCAGCAGCAACAGCAGTCCGCCAGCGGCTTCCGCTACAGCAAGAGCTGCCGTAGCAGCAGCAGCAGCAGGCGAAGCCTCAGCAGCTTGAGCGGCATGCGCTACCGCAGCATCACCAGCAGCCACCACCACGAGAGGCCGTCCCACAGCACACGTGGTGGCAACAACAGCAGGCGCAGTACCCCACATAGCCGCAGCAGGTGTGGCAGCAGCAGCAGCATACGAGAACGAATAGCGACGCGTGCACGACGGTAAAGGAGCCGGCATATTGACGGCAGCCGCAGCAACCCCACCGGCAGCATCACCAGAGGCAGCTACATCAGCACGCGGCGCAGGAGCAGTCGCAACAGTAGCAGCAGTGAAGGAGGGTGAAGAGAATCAACAGCAAAAAAGTAGCAGCAACAACCGCCCGTCTCGAGGTCCTTCTTTCTCAGACAGAAGACACGTGCACACTGCACAGCCCCCAACAGACGCGCACGCAGAAAAAGCGAGTTCAGAATCTACGAGAGAACCGTGTGTCTAGCGCAGCACAAACTGCAGCAGCAGCAGCAACAGCAGACGCGAGGTCTCTTGTGGGGCGACGGGACGCTGGAGCAGCAGCAGCACAGGCGGAAGAACGGGGAAGACGGGCTGGCAGGAGAAAAGTCGGCGATAAGAGACACGCTTTGAACGCGCGAGAGGCAGGACGCTAGGAGAAACCGTCACCCAGCGGCTGCTGCAGGACAGCGCGCAGCTGCCACGTACGTGGGCTGTACGTCCACCGCCCTCTACCGACTGCAGAAAGGCAGCGAAAATTTGTTTCTCTGTCGCACAAATAGAGACGCGTTTGCGACAGAGGCTCGGAGGAAGGCATCTCCCTTCCAACACGCGGTGCGCTGCTGCCTGCCGACAACGACGACGTCGCCGGGTGTACGTACACCTAAAAGAAGGCGAGTTGCAAACGACCCACGAGACGCTACAGCAAGCGCAGCACGCCTAATCATCAGGCGATCCACACGTCTCTCTCTCTCGACGCAGTAGCACGAAAGTAACTTGCAGATACATACGTATATGTGCACAAGCACGTCCAGAGACGAGACAGATAGAGAGACACACATGTAGATGTACACGTAGTGTACGTACACCACAGGAGAGCGGGTGCCTGCAAAGCCCTTTGCCTCACTTTCTCTCCCCTGCCCGTCCCAGCAACACAGCAGCGTGTGGGACAGAACTGAGCGGTGCAGCAATGCATGCGACGTAACTTGTACCTCTGTCTCTCAAGTCTGCGTTAAATCCTTCGTCTGTCGCCTTCTCCAGAACGGCGGTGACCAGCTGCTTTGTATGGGCAGGCCGTTTCAAGTAGATCTTCACAGCAGCAGTAAGGAGCTGCAGTTGCACCGGTGACGGCTCCTCGATAAACGTTTCAAGGAACGTCTCCAGCAGCTTCTCGGCGTTCGGGATGCAGTCCACGTACTCACCTGCAACCGGTGAAAAGCCCGTTGGGGTGGACGCACCAAAGACTGGCAAAAACGTCAACGGACGCAATTACAGAGAAAGCCGAAGGACGCGGAAGAAGAAAAGGAGGAGGATGGCAAACAAAAAGACGCACGGAAGGGGAAGAACTTCAGAAGGAAGGAAAAGGAGACGAGGAAACGCGGCCGCGCCTCACGTCTCGCGGAAAGCAGAAAAAGAAACAAGCAGCAGGAGTATCTGCACTCAACAGCGCATATATCCAAATAGAAGCATGTGCCGCAAACGCATGCAGCAGCGTAGCAGCGTAACAGCGCAGCCACAAGGCTGCACTGCTGCATGCACAAACGTACCTCAAGTTTCTCCTGCCCATATCTATACCTGCTTGTCTTTACCTCTCTGTCTACCTGTGAGTATATATAGTTGTCTGCACATATACTATGTGTGTTTAATCTGCATGTGTGTCCACACATACGAGTCGACATCCAACCACCTATGTCTCTATCTGTGTGAATATTTACAGATGTATATGGATCTGTAATTTCCGTTCACATGTCTATACACAGGTGTCTACATCCACCTATTCATCCGCCTGTTCATCTTTTCCTCTCTCTCTATATATACATATATATGTATATATACACGTATGTATACGTATGTCTGTCTCTCTCTGTATGTGGTACGCGCCAGCATGTGCGTTTGGTGACAGGCGTGTTCGGCCGCGCATGCATCCTGCGCGGTTCCCCCACACGCTTCAGCAGACGCAAAGCCGGAAGCGTCCACCGCTGACTTCCCTCTCATCCTGCTGCAAGGCCTCCCGGCACACGCACACACGGGCATATACAAATTTCTCTCTCTTCACAAGCACATACACAGGCACGTACATTAATATTTGCACACACACATAGACGCATGCACACACGTATACCTACAAACATACACGCATACGTCCACAAATACATAAATGGACCCACATATACATGCATGCGTACATACACACACATGCATGCGTACATGTATACATGTACGCATGCGTACATACATATACGTGCATGCGTACGTACACACACATGCATACATATATATCATACATACATAAATCTGTGCAGACGTCCTGCCTTTGCATGCAGGAGAATGTACGGAGGCAGCTGTATCACGTTGGGACGCGTGAAGGTGTGGGGCAGGCCCATCTGTCGTGCAGACGCCGAAGGTCTGCGCGTCTCTGGCACCAGCAGGGGAAGCCCGGCATCAGCAATGTGGACTTCTTTGTCAAGAGAAAATTTTCATGGTGGCGAGCATATCTCTACCTGTATACACACATATGCGGAAGTGTTGCTTTTCCTTCCCCGGTGCAACGCAGTGGAGAGAGACAGAACGCGTCTCTCTGCCCGCTCTACCGATATTCATGTTTCTCAACTGCTTCAGGAGGAAAAACGCGCGCGTGCACGTCAATAGGCATGCGAGCATGCGTTCGTGTTTACGGGCCCCCACGCACGAAAACACAGCAGCGCCTAGAGAAGCCAAGAACCGAGCACATGTGCTCTCCTGCTGCCGCTGCTGCTGCCGCTACTGCTGCTGCCGCTGCTGCTGTTCCCCTCTCTGCTGCCACGGCTGCTACTTATCCCCTCTCTGCTGATACCGTTAGTGCTGTTCCTCTCTCTGCTGCCACCGTCCCTGCTGCTGCGCCGCGTGCTCACCGAGGATCCACACCATGGAGGCCTTGGCTGCGGGTTCGTAAAGGGCGTCGAGATCTTCGCAGAGCCGCGGAATCATCGAGTCGAACTGATTTGGGTATTTCCTGCATGCACGCCATTTCACCAAGAACGCAGCATCCTGCTGTCTACGACCGCTACTGTCCGTCTCGCCATGTTCATCCATCTACATTAATAACCCGGTCTTCCCTGTATTGCCGCTCTCTCTCTACATATATATGTATATATACATATATAGAGAGAGTATGTCGACATCTGCATGCGGCACGTCCAGCACCTGCGCGTGCATCGTCAAAATGAGCTGCCTGGACCTCTATCCTGAATGAGGCGCCGCTGCATGCGTCTCTACACGCACCGGTGGATTAACACCCACATGCGTGCCCCCACGCGCATGCACGCGCCTTCGTAAATAATACATATACACATATACGTACACACGCAAACTGCGTGCATGCACCGGTGTCCGCAGGCACCCCGTGAATCATCGATTTGCATGCAACGCTCTATAATCCTACATCTGCACGCCCCATATGAATACATCTGCATGCATGTCACTGTACGCCCACAGCTGCCGCATGCATCTCTATGTATATCTGCGGCTGCCGCGTGCCCCTCGCTACATACAAGCACAAGGGCATGGCATCGTCTGGCGCATGCACGTCTCACTGAGAGGGTGCGCTTGCCACACAGCAGAGTTCGCCGGAACGCATGCAGCAGCGCACAAAACTGGCTCGGCCTCCACCCTACGACAAGCTGCTTCTCGCTTCCTTCGTCCATTTTTACGTACTCGCGTAATCCTACCTTCCCTAATAATCACACACTTGTGCGCACCCGGGCAAATCGCACGAGTCACACACTTCTTCTAACACGTGTTCCGCATTCCCCTGCCTGTACACCGCAACCCGCTGTCTGTACACCACAACCGGCTGTCTGCACACCTCAACAGGTTGTCTGTATACCTCCGCATGTTCACATCCACGTACTAGACTTTTCAGGACAAACGAACTTCCTCACCGAAACACACCACCACACATACACACACGTACAGGCAGATGCTGGTAGCTGAGTCCGCGCCCCACTACTACACCCATGTATATATATACACATGTATATTTATATGTATGTGTACACTCCTGGGTGTCTCCGCACCCCACGGATGCACGCAAATACAACTACACATAAATACACATATCTGTATACATATACGTCTTGCTACTTCGCTTCCCAGCGGCATCTGCATGCAAAGCCAAACATAGGGAGAAAGGGCGTGGCGTCCAACGTACCTAAAAATGTCCTTCACGACAACAACGGCCTCTTGGACGACGTAGTTGACCTTGGTGTGGATGAGACTAAGAAGGACGGAGAGGCAGCGACCTGCTGCGCTTTCGAGTTTCAGGGCACAGCGACCGACGGAGCGGACGGCCTTCCTCACGAAGTCCACGTCTACCTCCGTGGCATATTCCCGCAGCTCGCTCACTACCTGCGGGCAAACGCGTTCTGTGTGAAGCAGCGTTATGCCGGCTGCGTGACGCGCTGCGTCTTCTGCGCGTCTCGCCCCGCGCGGACACACACGCATGCGTCGGCGGGCTTTCCACGGGAAAAAACGCCTCAGATGCATGCGCGAGTCGCCCAACAACATAGACATATGTTTGTGTGTGCACGACGCACTCCCAAGCTCAAAATAAAAAAAAAGAAAATGCAAGTGCAGCAGCACGCATGCAGCTCACTTCTGCTGCAGTTCCTCGTGACGCCCCGCACACTCCCCCGCATGCAAAATAACTTCCTTCCACAGACCTCTCTATAGCAAGAGCGAAGCATGCGAGACACGCTGCAAGAAGACGCATATATATATACACAGGTATGTGTGTGTGACGTATATATATAGGCATGTGTACGTGTAGATATGTGTAGGTGTGATACACGTGCACGCGTAGACACGGTAGCCTAGCACGTGCATGTGCTTCACTGTAGATGCGTACGGAAAAGACGTAGTCTCAACGAAGGAGAAAAAGAAAAAGGAAATGGCGAGTTTTGGCACTTCTTCTGGGGACCCACCACACGAGTACAGGCAGACTGCTGTTCTCCGCGTAGACGCTCCCAACGCATGCGGCAACGTCTACACACAACGAACAAGAACTCTCTATCAAGACGACTTACGGAAGCCTCGTAAGATGTGCAAATGCGTAGCCGTTTACTTGAGAAAGCAGCGGCAGCAGACCCAGACAGAGGACAGCAGCAGAGGAAGGAGCGATCGCAGTAGCAGAGGGCGAGACCGAGCAGCAGCAGCAGCAACAGGGGAAAGAGCGAGCAGCAGGAGAGAGAGCGCATGACGCAACAGCAGGAGCTGCAGTAGCAAGTGGAAGACGAGCAGCCACAGCACCAGCAGGCCGAGCGGAGGGCAGCAGCAACAGCAACCCATCACCAACCGCAGCAGCAGCAGCTTGAGGAAACGAGCGGCCGGCGGGCGAGTCGCGGGCCCCCGGAGAAGGAGACAGACGCGATTTGTGTGAAGTCCGGCGCGCGAAGAACTCGGGAGACGCATACTGCGCCACCCACGCAAAGTCATTTCTCATAAACAGGCCGGGCGTTTGCGCCAAGCGCTGGACGTGCGGCTGGAAGAGACAGACGAAGTCAGCAGCGCGGAAGGGCATGCACGCACGAGACGCGAGCGACACAGCGAGAGAGAAAGGGATACAGACAGAAAGGAAAGTAGGAGACGGGACCAGAGGAACGCGTGAAGAAGCAGCAGGAGAAATTAAGAGGAGGCACCTGGTCCACATTTCTCTCCGACGCGAGGCGCACAAGCACCTCGAGCTTCTCGAGCTTCACATACACCGGGTCGTTGTACTTGCAAAAGAAGACCTGCACGCAATAGAGAAAGAAGAGAAGGAGACTCTCGCTGCTGGACACACAAGAGAGAATTCCCTGCCGCATGCAACGGACAGACAAAGGAAGAACATTTTCTGCTGCTGTTGCGCTGGCTCTTTTCCGCATGCAGCTGGTTCTCCACCGCGATAACGAGATTGAACTCCACAAATGCATGCAGAGCGATGCGAAGGAGATAAGCCACGTGCATGCACCCACGTGAGGCAGTGAATACACGTCGATAGGCCCTTCACGACAGACTGCTTCTGTGTCTCCCTCTCCTCCTCTCCTAGTACGGAAAACGGCCCGCGCCCACAGAAGCGAAGGAGAAGCAGCCGTCAGCCCACTGCTGCTGCTCTTCTCGAACAGTCACTCGTCGGCACGTTCCAGCACCAGCAGCAGCACGGCGGCCCCGCGACAGAACAAGAACCACAGCCCATCCTGGTTGCTGCTGCTGCTGCGTATTAGAACCGTTCTGCTCCTTTACCGCGTGGTCTCTCTTCTCCCTTTGTGCCCTGCCCTCTCCGCGTCCTTCTGTGCCACTGCTGTGCCCTTCACTCTCTCCCCCTATGGCGTCGATTTCTCTCTCTCTCTCTCCCTATACATATACATATACATAAATTTTGACACATATACATGTATGTGATTCTCTGCCAAGGGAGGAAATTCTTGCATGCAAGCTGCAATCACGGAGGTAGCTCACACACTCGGGGACATTGCCTCTCCATTTGAAGGTACGTCCTGCCGACGCTGTCCACAGGAACTGCTGCTGCTATATCGAGCTGCTGCTGCTGCTTTTCTTCTGCATTGGCGGAACAAGTGGCAGAAGCTGCTGCGGCTGTCGCTGCTTCGTCTCGTCTCCAGAGGGATGTACCACACCAGGCAAACGAACTGCTGCCTTCCTTCTCGACCACATAAAAAGTGTGGCTGCAGCTGCTGTTGCACGCGCAGCCTGGCACACCCACACGCGAAGAGTAGCAGGCCCCGCGACCGCTGCTGCTACTGCTGCTGCAGCAACGCAGCTCTACACGGCTGCAGGTGCCTCTGCAGTTCATTCTGCTGCGGGGGATAACGTGTCTGCCTCCGCTTCTCTACGAAGAGCAGCAGGACATGCCACGTGTCGTCCTTTTTCCCTCTTCTCTCTTCCCGTGTACACACATGTACAGCAGCACCTGCTGCTACGCTTCCTTTCGCTCTTACGATACATACATATATATATATATATATCTACACAGATTCTCTCGCTTTTAAGAGAAATATACGTCAACAAATATATATATATATATATACATATATGTATACGCATATATATATATATATATATACACAGTTGCAGAGGCTCTCTCGCTTCTGAGAGAAACACACCTCAGCAAATATATGTATATATATACATATATATACATATATATATATATATATGTATGTATATGCATATATATATATACAGTTGCAGAGGCTCTCTCGCTTCTGAGAGAAACACACCTCAGTAAATATATATATATATATATGTACAGAGGCTCTGCGGCTTCCAAGAGAAATACGCATCAACAAATATATGTATACACAGAGGTTTGCTCGCTTCTGAGTGAACACATATACACATATATGTGTATACACAGAAACTCTCTGGCTTCTAATAGAAATAGAGATTAATACAACCGATACTCCGACACATACCCATACGCACATCTATATATACTCTGTAGAGCAGCAGCTCTACAAAATATAGCAGCCGCTGCTGCTGCTGTTGGCGGCGACTGCCTTTGTGCAGCACAGCAGCAACACGTGCTACTGCAGCAGACTTTTGCCCCGCTGGTTAGACGTGTTGATTCTGGTACTTGAAGCCTTGCTGCTTCTCTCGACTACTTCCTCCTGTGGCTGCTGCTGCAAGCTTTGCTCCCCTGCTGTCTCTTGTACGCATGAAGAAACCTTGCTGCTACTACTGCTGCCGCTGCTGCTGTTGCCGCTGCTGCTGTTGCCGCTGTTGCTGTTGCCGCTGCTGCTGCTTTCTTTCTTTCTCTGCCGTTGCTCTGCAGTATCTTATGCCTGCTGCTTCTCTCTGTGAGTTCTCTCTCTGTGTATCCTCCCCTAATGAAGACAAGTGCTGGTGGTGGCGCTGCTCTCCTGCTGCTGCTCACAAAAAACTGCTGCTGCTCCTCCTGCTCCTCCAGCCGCTGCTGCTGCCGCACGGACAGGAGTGCTGCAGCTGCTGTTGCCGCGTCTGTTCCCTGGTACCATCCTGGCACCTGGGGCTACTGCAACAGCGGCAGCAGCGGCATCTCTTCTTTTTCTTCTTCTGCGTGAAGCAGCAGCAGGTCATGATGCTGCTGGCACCAGTTGTTGGTTTTTCTTCGACTGCTTTCTCTTTGCGCACTCGTCCTTGAGAGCAGCATGCGCGCGTGTCTTACCTGTGCTTCTCCCTTGTCTTTTTCACAGAACCTGTGCGACTCTTTCATTCTTGTATCTCTTCCCTCTTCCCCTTTTCGTCCCATCTTTCTGCAGCAGCACGCACGTACTTTGTCTTCCTCTTCTTCTTGTCTCTTCTTCCTCTGGGGACGTTGGGCCCCAGCCGCCTCCTGCTGCGATTTTCTCCCTTTCTTACCTTGATTTCGTTCGCAAGGATGCTCGGTCGCTTCTGTACTATCAAGTCAATATTACGCAAGGCAACGTATTGTATCTCGGGCTCCGCCGACAGCAGCGTCACGAGCGGAGGGCAGAGCTTCCGCTGCACTGCTCGTATCACTTCCTGGTTGGTCACACTGAAGGAGAAAGCAGAGAACAAACGAGCACAGAGCGGGCCGCAGAAGGGAAAATGAACAGAGGAAAGCGAAGAAGGACAAGACGAACAAAGAAGAAGAGACAGTCGCACGCAGAACGCAGCAAGCAGCAGCCGAGCACGCATACGGGAACCCACAAGCAGCGCTGACAGCAGCGGAGACACACGGGGAGGGCGCACAAATAACGAGCAGCAGCAAAAGAAGAGGCAGTGCTGCGCAGCGGGCTCATAACGCGGAGCCAGCGCAGCAGCAAAACGCAGCAGCAGCAGCAGAAGGCAACAGCAGCAGAAGGCAGCAGCAGCAGGAGCAGAGAGCAGCGCGGCAGGCATCAGAGCTAGTCAGCGGCAGCGACAGCACTTCCGCGCGTAGCGAGAGCCGCAGCAGCCACAGCAACAATACACGAGAGAGGACGTGGGGAAGATGCGTCGCCTGCTGCGCCCGTCATGGCGAGGCGCGTCTTCTTCTCAGCCTTCACGACTCTGCGCTGCACCAAATTTCTCTACGCGAGGCAGGCGCGCAGCTTGTATGCTGGACGCCTCCTCCCAGAGTGACATACATACATATAGACAGAGAGACACAAATACTAGAAGAGCGGGACACATACAAACATGGAAGAAGAGAAAGACAAATTTACCGGGTGTTACCACCGTCGATCAACATGCATGTGCCAAAGCATTCGTGAAGATCTATCTATCTCTCTGTCAGTCATATATCTGTGTATCTTCGTGCGTACCTGTCTATATATCTAACTACCTGAATACCCAACCTATCAACGAATCTGCGTACCTCCCTACGTATCTATGCACCTCTTGGTCTTCGTATCTGTCTGTCTGCCCGTCGCCCTATCTATCTGGCCATATACCTACCTATTTATCTATATACCTGGCCACTTACCAATCTACCTGTGTACCCGGATCCGTCTACCTATTATAGAGACGACCAACATATATCACACAAACGCATATATAAACATATATATACACGGGCAGACATAGCGTCTGTCTCGTGTGCGCCCGCCGGTTTGTTTCCCGGGTTGGTGCGCAGCAAATATGTAAGAGAGAGAGAGGAGAATTTATCGCCAGCGCCAGGAGACGCCTCAGCGGATGGCAGCATCAGAAAGCCGCCGCTGCAGCGTCGAGGGGGGGACGCAGGCGGCCTTTTGTTTCTCGGGCAGTGAAGCAACACGATGCAACACGATGCACACCGACTTATTGAGCCTTCTGCACAGCTGGAAAAGTGAGGAATTCTCAGGTTTGGCGGCTGACGACCGGGTCGGGGAGCACACATGCAGGGAGACCCGGGCAGTCGTCAGCAGGTCGCAGCGTAGTGTCCACCGGCTTGCGCGCGCCCCTGTCTATACAAATTTTGTGCGGAAGCAAAACCTGGAGAGTCGTCAATCGCGGCCACAACTTCTGTCTGGCAGCAGCAATTCTTGTGAAGAAGTCGAGAAAAGAGACGCAGCGAGAGTGCGGGCACGCCCACGTCTCTTGCTGCTATATATACACAATTGCACACACGAACGCAGACCCACACAGAGGGCGGGGAGAAGCGGAGGAACTAATACACTCATAGGACGGCTACACGTACACATACGCATGCCCTGGTACACGTGTGAGAAACGCCAAACATGGGGTAACAAACCTACCTCTGTTGCTGACATATATATATATATATACACAGATATACACATATACATATATATACATAGACAGGTATATATATATATATATATATGAATGCACACGAAACGCAGGTGCAGAGGATACACTGGAGGAAGACGTTAACAAGTGAGAGAAGCAGCTGATTTCTTTCAGAGCGGAAGAAGGCAGCGCTGTAGGAGAAGCAAAGAATTTCACGTTTTATCTCCTCTGCATGCAGTCACTCCTATTTCTCGCGGAGGTACAGATATCCTGCATGCATTAATCAACGAATGCTACAGAGCAATTACACGCATACATATATATATGCACATTTGCCTACAAATACCTGCATCCCGTACAGGACGGCATGCAACTCGCCTATGATGCAAGATACATGCAGATCCGGGTCACCACCTCTACATACGCTGGACACCCGTATATACACACGCGTTCACTATATACAGAGATACAGCAGATATACATATACATATATACATATATATACATACCTGTATGTATGTACGTAGGTATAGACTGATACATATAGATACGTATATATATACATATGTATATCTATATACGCATACAATATAGGGACACAGCAGATACACATACATATATATATATATATTCTTACAATCTCCCTCTTTCTCTATAACGTCACTTCATATTGTGTACACATACGTACACCCCCCTTCGCTACATATATATATATATATACACATATGTATATATGTACACACACACGTGCATACAATCTTCCTCTCTGTCTCTCCCCCGTATATATATATATAGGTAGATGTATGTAATCTACCTCTTCCTCTGTACCTCTCTTCTGTCTCTCTCCCTCTCTACGCATACATGCACGTAGGTATGTATATACAGTCTCCCTATCTCTCCCTTATATACATATATATATATAAATGTATAGGTGTATGTATATGATCTCTTCTCCCTCTCTCCATCACTTCTCTTTCTGTCTCCCTCTCCAGGCATACACGTATGTAGGTATATTATGTATACAGTCTCCCTCTCTATCCCCTATATATATATATATGTGTATGGGTGTATGTCTATGATCTCTTCTCCCTCTCTATCCCCTATATATATATATGTGTATGGGTATATGTATCTGAGTATTGGTGCGCATCTACAGAAGGGGAGAGGAGGATGCGGAGGCAGCGTCAGAGTTTCTGTTTTTCTGCGGCGGCCTGGGCTGAGTGACAGATATTGCAGTTCCCTGTTTTTGATGAGGCAGGGACTTACCGGTCAAGCAGCTTCATTATAACTTTGATTGCCGAGAGCACCACTGCACGCACACGGGCGCGGGCGCCCCACACACACGCAGAGAAGACGCGGTGTACGTACACCGCACAGAAGGGCCGCAGAAGCACAAGTGCGTCCCTCTCTCTTTCTCGCAGGGACTCCAACTCTGGCGTGTGGGAAAAGGAGAAACTCACTCGGACGTTCTCCACGCGCATGCGACGAAGTATATACGACCTTCCTCTGCACCACTCTCTTCCGATCCATACACATACACCCCTACGTGAAAGAGACGTGTGCACATATACATATACTTATGTAGATAGATAGATAGGTAGACAGATGGAGAGACACATATGGATAGACAGATACACAGACTCCAACAGATAGATATATACGTATGCACGTGCTGCACAGGCCCGGTGGTGTCGGGGAGGTTTGGCAGGAAGAGAAAGAGCAGGGACGCGGCCGAGAAACGGGCGCCACGATCTCTGCTGCTGCGCTGCCCACCTGCACCGGAAGACGAGGGAGTGCAATTAGATCAGGACGCTGTATATCTCCCTCCCTCACTTACACACGAACGAGCGGAGAATCTGTTGACCCAGACTAGGACGCGCATATACATCTCTCTCTTTCTCGTGAGCATATTCACGAGCTGGGGAGAGTCGAGGGCGGACTGGTGTACGCATATAGACTAGCACGCATGCACATCTCTCAGGTAAATTTCGCCGGTATCAGCAGCTGACAGGAGATACGCGGACGGATCTGCTCCATCGTTCATCCGTGCAGCACTACAAAGAATGTCTCCCTACATGTCGAAGGGAAGGGAAACAGACAGAGCGACCGCAACATCTACAGGCAGGTGCATGCATGTCTTCCCCACAGTAATACGAAGGCCGCGCATGCTGCGGGCTGAGATATCTACACACACAGACAGATCGACGCCGACGAGAAGGTGTGGCGGCAGACTTCTTCAGAAAAGACTTCCACCTGCATGTGTACAGGCGCGCAGAACTGCAGAGACGACGCTGTCCGCGTGGCGAAGACGCAGGTGTCTACTTGCGTGAAGACCGGTGCAGAACGTGAACGAAGATGGTACACAGGGGCAGTAGTCCTTGCAGTTCTAATTGGAGCAGCAGAAGTGGCAGAAATAGGCGGAAGGGAGCGGCAGAAAAGAGCAGCGCATGCGAGAGAAGCCGCACGCAGAAGGGGGGGACAGCGCACCTGCGGAATTGGCATGCGAAAGACGAGGCACCACGCGGTCGATAACGGACTCGGCCACCCGCGGCGTCGGCGGGTCGTACGTCGCCAGCGCATCCAAAATAAACACCTGACCCCACCTGCATGCAAAACGCAGGCATTCCAGCAGACCAACACCGGCGGAACAACAGCAGCAAAACACCAGCAGCAGAGCATCAGCAGCACAACGGCAGCAGCAGCAGATCAGCAGCAGCAGCAGATCAGCAGCAGTAGCAGAACAGAGCACAAAACTGCGCTCTTCTCTCGACGACGCCGACGGCTGTTACGCGTGAAGAGCATCTTCATTTACATGTAATCACGTGCAACCCCATGCATGCGCACGTATCTTATATACATCATAGGAGGAATTACACGTGCTTATATATACATATATATGTAGGGACATATAATATATATATAAGGGAAGAGGGCAGCTTTGTGGTTGAGTGTATGCCTTTTGCTGTTAATAGATTCTTTCTGTTGTCGACCGTCGAATCGCGGTACGCGCCTGCAGAGAGAGGAGGTGAATATTGACGGACAGAGATCCACGTCTGTGCAAAAGCTGACGGAGAGGCAGGAACGCGAAGAATGCGAGCCACTGCGTAGAAGAGAAAAGTTTCCGTAGAAGTCAAACATTTCTACTGCAGATCGAACTACGCACTCACGACACAGACACACACAGACAGCGATTCACACCTGGACACATATATGATATGTGTACAAGTATACAGCTGAGTCCCCTAACTATGGAAAAACAACTACCTAGCCATACATATATATATATATATATATATGTGTGGATGTACGTTCACACAGAGAGACGGACAGAGATACACAGAGACACACCGACACAGACACACACACGCTGTACGCCACAAAATAACGAGAAATGTTTGCAGAAACACATGCGAACATATCTCTCTCTCTCTCTCTATATATATATATATATATGAGGAAGGCCAGTGGTTCTACGCAGGTACTTGTGTGTATACGTGTAAGAATTATAAGCTTGTCAGAGACGGGGACTTACTCGGTACACTCGTTAAGAGCGGTGAGAAGCTTGTTCACGTTGCTTTCGTTCTGATCTGCAACCGCAGCAGCAGCAGACGCAGCAAATCAGAGTCTACGACGACAGCAGCAGCGCAGCAGAAACGAAGTCCCTAGCCCCCGCAGCAACAGTAGCAGCATCCCACGTGGCGGCAGGAAAACTCTTCTACAGCTCAGCAGCGGCGGCTCGAGAGGAAGACCGTCAGAGAGCCGCAGCAGCAACCGCAGAAGAACCAACGGGAAAGAGGATGAATAAGAACCGCTGGAGCAGCAGCAGTAGAAGCAGCAGAAAGGACAGCGGAGGCAGAGAAAACATGCCAGCGCAGCAGCAGCAACAGCGCGCGCGAAGCGGAACTGCGTCTGGCAGCAGCAGCAGGCCGACAGCAACAGCACGAGCAGCCAAAGTCCGCGGCGGCAGCACAGAGACCGGCGTCTGCAGCCGAAGCGCCGGAGCAGCCGCCAAGGCTTCGCCCCGCCAACAACGACAGCGTCACGGGAAGTCGCGGGGCAGCACCGCGCCCACGGACGGAAAAACAAGAGGCGGGAGAACATGCAGCAGTACGTCTCGCGCTGCATTACTTGTATAATATATATGTGTATACATACAGAGAGACAGAGAGAGACACATTGATTGATAGATAGATAGGTAATATGGAGCTCCATACATATAGATGAGGACCGTGTGGTTTTGATCGAGGACCGTATCATCGGTAGTCAACGGCTGTCATGCGTGCACGCCATGTGTTGGCTGGGACAGCCTGGTGGACGGGACAGCTGCGTGCACCGGAGATATGTGTGGCAGACAGTTTTCGGAAGAGAAAAAGAGGCAGAAAAAAGAAACGGATGACCTCGGAACCTCGACGCCGGGCGGAGTGTGTCTACGCATGCGCATTCTGTTTGCATCAGCATGCAAGATCGGGCACGGGGGGGCGCAGAAGAGACGGGAGCAGCAGAACAACTGAGCTTCGACAGTATATACATATATGTATGTGTGTGTGACACATACGATAAAGGAAAAGAGAGCCCCCCCACTTCCTGTTAGCCTCCACTTTTTCTCTGCATCTCTTTTCCGCCGCCGTCCTCCGTTCCGGCGACGGCGGACGCATGAAGAGACAGCCCCGCGCCGGAGGTCAATGTCACCTGCAATGCTCCCTCCCGAAACGTCGAAGCACCACCGCACTGCAGAAGGTTCCCAAAAAGCTGCTGCAAAGCAGCAGAAGCCCAGTGGGCCAGGAGAGCGAGAAGAACGGAAAGGCCCGTCTCCCGTTATGTCCCCGTGGCTTACTTCTCTCTGTCTCTCTGCTGACACGCAGAGATATATTTGCATGCGCCGGGGGGGGGAGACGGGAAACACCCCCTGCATGTGTGAAGCGACGGAGACGAGGGACGGGAGAAACGAAAGCGAAACGTCGGAGGCGTATCTCAGCCCGGCACAGAGACAGAAGGCGAAGACACACCGCGCGAGGAAGACACACTGCGCGAGGAAGACACACCGCGCGAGGAAGACACACACATATACAAGTAGACACGTGTATGGAGGCAGAGAGGCAAAGGGGGACCAAACGCCGAAGAAGGGCGTAAGGCACTTACTGAGAATATTCTCTAAAATGTTCTTCCTCGACTTCTCGGAGATTTCCGCCAGGGCCGCCACGGCGTTCGCCACGACCACCGCGTTCGAATCTCCCAACATCGTCGCGAGCTCATCAATGAAACCTTCTTCTTCTACCATATCGGCGCGAATGTCTGTCCCATCCATCACACACGGCCCCAACACGCACATATTTATCCTCGTGGCTGAAAACCTTCTCCTTTCCTCGGTCCCTCTGTCTCGCTTTCTCTCCATACATATGTCTGTACGTGTAGAACTTGGATATGGAAGGCGTCGTCGACTTGGCAGCTGCCCACGTGCATGCACACATGTCTCCTCGCTGCAACGTGTGACGCAGTTCTACGGAAATATCTCCTGGCAACTTGGAGATTCGCGACGACCAGAGAAATGCGCGGGGGGAGACATTTCTGCGTGGGACGCTGTACAACGACCACCGTTGTCGACCCGCCTTCAGTGTACTACCACCGTAGATAGGTCTGTCTACCACATATGTGGCATACATATACATGTACATATACATATATATATATATCCCTTTCTCTTTCTGTCTCTGTCCAGGTATGCCGATATATTTATGGACATCTACCTGTAGTGACCCTACACATATGTGTACATATACGCCAATACATGCACCAGCGTCTACCTTGGATGACAATACACATATATATATGTATGTGCAGGTACACCAATGCATGCAATGTGGTATAGCGTTCTACAGAGCAAGAAGGGACTTCCCCACATACAAATGTATACATCGTAATGTATAAACACATATATATGTGTAGATTTGCAGCTGGGGCGAGTGGACGTTGAGAATCAACGTGAATCCTGCACGCACGGGTATATACGTGGTGGGGTCGCCAACTGTCTGCATGCGGCTATTTCTTCGTCAGACCTGCTGCGCTGCAGCGTGCCAGCGTATAGACCCCGTTCCCGCCCTCCTGTAGTGTAGGTCACTCTACATCCATATGGGAAGAAGTACGTCAGAGCACACGCATGCACGCGTGCATGCATGCGGTACGGCAGTTTTTTGTTTTGTCCCACCCAGACATCTATTCGCACAAAGACACACCGGCCAGAAGATAATAAACGAAGACGAATGGCAGGCGACCAGTTTCACGGTCGACTTGCAATGGGCCGACAAACATCCACGCATGTTATCGTCAGTATTCTCCTGCAAGTCTACCACAAAAATTCAACAGATGTAGTGACAGCAAAAACGCGGGGCCAGAGAGACACAGAGAAAGGGGAAAATTGCTGCTCCACTGAAGACCACCACACACGTACATCCGTAAAGGGATACACACACATAGACACTTTTGTATACACAGATATGCATATATATATATATGAGAGAAAAGACAGAGAGAGAGAGAGAAGACTACCCTCCTTCAACAGAGCGATGGTAGGGTTCCATCAGCAGGTGTGGACGTCCACGTAGGCCTATCTACACTTCGAACCCTACACATGTAGACATATATATGGGCATGCATACACGTATATAAAGAAGTATGTACGTATACGTATATGTGTGTGTATATTCGAGTACGTACACATGTATGTGTATGTGTGTATATCCGATACATACATATATTATGGTCCTTGTAGAGAAGGATGATATACAAATATACGTGCAGACGACTTCCTCCAGTGCCGCGTGTTGTTGACAGCAGCAGTTCTCCTTTCGTAGTATACGTATGAGGTAGGTGTCTTTCTACATACTTCGGTATATATGTGCAGCACATACCGAAGAGCTTGGTGATCCCAACTGCAGCCGTTTTCCTGACGTAGGGGTCTGGGTCTCTGCAGCCTCGTTGGAGGGGCTCCACAAGGTACTCCGCAATATCTTCGAGTCGAATGCAGCCCATGGTCCGCATCGCCAACGCCCTGCAGGAGAAGCAGCGAAAACGGACGCGTCCCCAGCAACACCGAACAGAAGCAGCAGTCAGCAGCACGTGTCAGCAGCCACGGCCCTACAGTAGTCCCACGTCGGCAGCAGTTCCACCACAACGAGGTTGAGCGGGGTAGCAGCAGCAGTCGCACACGCAAAGACCTGCGTACTGGAAAGAGAGCGGCAGCCGTAGCAGTGGAGCGCTAGAGACCTCAGTTGACTCGCGCAGCGCGCACAGCAACCCTGCAGCAGCAGGAGCGTACACGAGCAACCGCAGCAGCAGGTCCCACGGGGTACAGCAGCAGAAGCCGCAGCAAAGTCGCCTACATATACACAGCAGGGGTAGCAGTAACGAGGCCTATGTACACGCAGCAGGAGCATCTGCAGCAGCAACGCCCACGGGTGCATCCGCGCACGGCAGAGTAACACTAGCGGTGCTCCGAATGATCAACAGAAGCCGCGTAGTCAGTGATCGGCAGCAGCAGTGCGCGCAGCAGAAGCAGCAGCAGACAGCAACGGCTGCACCACCGCCCACGCGGCAGCAGTGTGTCGCACACGCAGTAGCTGCAGCTGTCTACAGAAAGGCGCAACAGCAGCAGCAGGTGCAGCAGCGAAGCGCAGTGACGGAAATCCCAGCAGCCCCGCGAGAGGCCCAGAAACTTCCGAGTAGCATCAGCGCAGCGACAAGGCGCCATGCAGTAGTCAAGCACCCCACACACAGCAGCAGCAGCGTTGTGCAGGCGCCGTCCTGTTGCCGCATATCTTCGTTTCTCTACGGCACTGGCGCGGTCACGTATGCAGCGCTGTGGAGCACCCATCGTTCAAGACGCTGCAACTGTCTATACACTCCAGGAACTACTACGAGTGCATGCGCAACGCTGCGACTTCACAGGTGGCCGTCCTCCTTGTCTGCTTCTTCTCCGTTCTCCTCTTTTCTGCTTCGTATTCTTTTTCCCCTTCTTCTTCGGAAGAGAGGCAACGAAAGGCGAGGAAACGGCATGCACGGGCACGTGCGATATACGAGCACACCGGAGATCTGCTGCAGCTGCGGGCACACACACAACAGCTTGCTGCGTTGAGCAGAAGGGGAACGGGCGCCGGAAGGCGGGGCCGGTCGATTTAGTTCTGCTGTCTGCGCGCGCCCTGGTCCTGCTAGAGCGGACGAACGCATGCGTCGCTTCTCTCAAAAGTGCGTCTGCTGCAGACTCTGCCCACGCTGAAACTCTCCTGTCGCGCATTCACGCGTCCCACCTGCTCCTACGGACTTTCTTAGTAAGAAGAGACACATCCCAGGCCCTTTCTATCGCAGCACACCTTGCTGCATGCGCTGCGCCCACCACGCGACGACGCGAGTCTCTCGCCCCCCCAGGGGCTGTTGTTGCCTGTCTCACAGCAGAAAACGCGCTGCACGGCCTGCAGGCTCCCCCGCAGTGTGCGTGCAGCAGGCGTCGAGAGAAACGAACGCGCGCTGGGCTGCTGGGGAGCGGGTGTGGGGTAGTGGGCGACGCGTGCACAAGAGTGTCCGGAGAAAGACTCACCGGATGAGGGGACTCGGGTCCAGGGAATCTTTGCGAAATGTATTGACGGCGAGGATAGCTAGCTCCGGCTGGGCCTTGGCGTAGTTGATGACGTACAGATAGACCAGTTTTTTTAGCTCGATGTTTGTAGTTTGCATGCAGTTGACGACGTCTGGGAAGAGCGAGGAGACATCCTTCCCAACAGTCATCGCTGCGATGACTTTCTTCACCGCTTCCTTCTTCTTCTCCTTGTTTGTCGTGTGCAGTTCCTCTTTGAGTTCGTGCAGTTCCCCGCGCTTCGCGGGCTGAAAGTACCTGCCGTCCGTCATCTTGGCGACCGGCGGCGCGAGAAGGGGGAGAGACGCTGGGGAATCGGTGAGCCGCGCAGACGAACGGAAGGGCGGAAGGGAGCAGGAGGCAGCACAGCAGGAGGCGGATGAAACGAGGCGAAGACGACCCGGAAGCACGGAGACAGAAGAGTCCTCCACAGCAAAAACAGAGACAAGAAGGGGGGGAGAGGGCAGTCGCGGGACAAACACCCACCAAAAAAAGTTAGAACGGAAGTCAGAAGAACAGGAGGCCGGTGCAAGGCCTTGATGGGAGTAAATACAACCAGCGAGGAGACACGAGCGAGAGAGGACGACGCGGAGGAGGACGGAGAGAGAAGGGACAGTCGCATGAACAGTGAGCGAGGAAGACGGGCAGATGGGGAGAACTGACAAGAAGAAGAGGATGGGGGAAAACGGAGGGGGAAAAGGTGGGAAGAGAAAAATACCAACCGATAAAAAAGCAACCGTGGAAGGTGGACAGGGAAGAAGAGGGAAACGAAAACGAGAGAGAGACGAGAGCAGCACAAGGAGGGGAATATGGGAGAGAATTAAAGAAGGCGACGGAGGAGACGATGTGCACGACAGCAAGGAGAAGAGGAAAATGAAGACGCGAGACGATGATGAGGAAGAAGGCAGGCGGTGAAGAAAATGGGGGGCGTGGCAGGGGTGAAGCAGATAGAAAGGAGACGGAAGGACAGACGTACAGCAAAGAGAGACACAACAGCAGAGGCCAGACAGACAGAGACACGAACAAAAAGGGGAACGCAGGCAGAAGAGAACTGCCGAGAGAGAGCAGAAAGCTCGGACGCGTTAGCACAGAGTCGAAGAGCCGAAGACAGAAGGAAAGTCAGCGAAGGAAAGCGGTAGCAGCGACAGCAGAGTCGCGGAAGAATTTCCGTAGATACAAGGAGACAAAACTGACGAGGCTGGGGGGTCAGACGAGACGGAGAAAGCAGGGAAGTGAAGAGAACAAGAGAGCGGGAGGGGTACGCTGGGGCACAAGAGGGGGAGAAGTCTCGAAGGTAGAAGAGTTGGAGGGCGTGCGATAAAACGGGACGCATGAAGAGAGAGAAGCGCAGGGAAAGAAACAACAGGAACGGAAGGAAAGACGAGGAGGAGGTGAAAAATCGGACAGCAGAAGACAGAGAATAGATAGGAACACACAGAGGCGGACGGAGCCCCAAAGCCACAGAGTAAAGCAGCTGAGCAGGCGGAGAGGAAAAGAGAGCTCACACAGAAGGCAAAGACACAAGTTAGAGAAGCTGCCACTGTCGAGAGAACGACGGGACACCAAAAACATCCAGGAAGAAAGCCGTCCTCTATAGGGAGTGCTACGGAAGAAGAGACACGTTCCCGACAGAAAAGGAAGAAAGGACGGAGAAAAAGAGCGGAGGACGCGGAGAATCGGGGCGTTTGTCGAAGGAGACGGAAGGGGGACCCAGAGAAAGTGGTGCAAGAGATGCAAAAGAAAGCAACGTGGGCGCCCGCACGGGTGTAGACGACGGGTGCAAAACACAAAGGTGAAATAAAGTGAAAAGGAAGTGAAAGAAGAGAGGAATTTATAGCCGCGCAGGAGGCACCGGGGAAATGTCGCGGCGACGCCTGTGTCGCAATGTAGAGAACGCAGGAAAAGTGGCGGCACAACGCGCACAGAGGGGCATCAGGAGAAAGTGGACACATACATAAGATGTACACTCTATACATGCGGGCGCACCACGATACAGAAATTCAATTATATAAACGGAAAGATACTCGAGAGATGCAGCGGCTCTATAGAGAAGGCGAAGTACCATACAGATGTCCAGCACACCGAAGGACGTCGAGGAACACGGCTCTGCGCGAAAGCTAGAATTGGGCAAAGACGGACAGGAGGAAAGTGCAGCTACAAGATCTGCTGGGAGTAGAAGGAAAGCCCACCTTTTTTTATGTGGAAAGGGTGGGACACGGACGACCGAAAGACGCGTGGTGGCGTACAGACAGGGGGCAGTGAGAGAGACACGAGCAGACACGTCGGGCAGTTCTAGAGCAGGTGGAGAGACTAGCGCCGCGAGAGAAGGACCGAAGGAAAAATACGCGGACATTCGAGAGAATGAAGAGAAGAAGAGCGAGAAGTCGGGTGTCTGTGATACTGCTGTTGCTGCTGCCGTGGATGACGCCGGTGTTGCAAGTGCTGTTGACGCAGCTGGGGTTGGTCCTGCCGCCGCTGCTGCTTCCTTCCTACTTCTGGTGAGTCTTCGTCGTGCCGCTGCTTTTCCCTGGACTTGTCTCAATATCCTGTGACTGATCAAGCCGCACAGCTTGGCGCCGTTGCCGGTTTACTGCGCGTGTGCTGCTGTGCGTGTTTTTGTTGCAGGTTCTGTGGCGCTGCTGCCACTTCCTCGCTGCTGAACGGTGTCCACACTGGGGTGTACGTACACCACGGCCACAGGACGACGTATGCAGACATCGTCTGCAACGGCAAAGCGCCGTAAAGCGAGCCCGCTTCCAGGAAAGGATCAAAAAAAGACGACACAGTCTTCATCTAGGAGTGCGAGGTCTCGCTGACTTGTTCCTCACGTTAGAAGGTTCCATCAGCCCAAAGAAATGCAGTAACGGGTAATGGAGGTCAGAAGAAAAGCAGGTTCTGGTGTACGTACACCGCGAAATACTGGCGCTGCCGACCTGCTTGAGCGGCGCGTCGTTCTGGCCCGCGCATGCGCACTGGTGCAACACCTCACGAAGAAGGCTGCCGTGAGAACGGTGTGACCAGCCACGCACTGCGTGCGCAGAGAGCGCAACGGGCAGCAGCTGTGCGCAGCAGGGGGACTCCGAGCCGCAGCAGCAGCAGTATGAGAACATCCGCGGCAGTGGCAGCAGCTAAGGCAGAGAGGGCGGGCGTCTGCGCCCCAGTAGTACTGGTAGGAGTCACGGAGTACGTCCCGACCAGAATAGCAGAGGGAGTGCAGGTGCAACAAGCGCAAAGAGGCAGCTGCAGCATCAGCAGCAGTGACCGCCGCAGCAATGGGCAAGCCACCGACTGCCTGCTGCCGCTACGTACGTGCATCCGAGCAGCCCAGCTGGACCACAGCACGATCAAGAGCTGCTGCCGTCTTTTGCCTGGTGTCGTTGTACGGGAAGGCGCTGTGGATACGCATCAGCGGGAGCAGCTGTAGGGTAGGGAATAGTAGTAGCGGAGCAGGGGCTGGCACGTGCGGGAGGAGCCCACCTGCATGGAAAGCGCGGGAGGCGTGCTCTCTCAGAACGGCACTTGTGTACACGCCGCGTAGGCTGGTGGTGGCGGTATATATAGCACAACAGCCAGATAGCTAGCGATGGTGCGTCGTTACTGTTCGCTACTTCGTGACAAATCTCCGCTTCTCTTTCCGTGCAGCGAGCAGTACGGCACTTTTCCCCGTGAATTCAGCTGGCTGTGTTTTTTCTGTGGCCGTTCATCACCTGGGCTGCCACACCACACACAGTATCTCAAGTGCGTGCCGATGGAAGTTTCCTAGACCAGCGTCCCACCTCACGTGGCTCGCCTGTGATACGGCCTCTCACGTGTGTCTGTCTCTCTCTTCTTCAAATTCGCAAACCACTGGCGCCGCGTCCATCTGCAACATTCGTCCTTTTCTGGCCGTCTCACACACGTGCGCACGGCGTCTTTTCTTACTCCGTAACGATCCCAGGTTGCGCGTCGCCCTCTCCGGCTCCTTCAAAGCGCGAGGTCGGCTGCTGCGACGCTTCCCTCCTCCCGAAGCGGCCACCCGCCCACGGCCACTGCGGAAAAAATCGTGCTGCTTCTGCTGAGGCGGCGGGCTCTTCTTCTTGCCCAACCGCATCTCTGTCTCTCAAACGCTTCTGGCCGTACCTCTCCTCCGTGCACATATATGCACACACACGTGCACGCCTATCTATGTCCCCGTCTTCGTATCTGTTCGTGTGTACGTGTCACAAAACAGCTGCTATACAAAAGATGCTGTGCACCTACTTCTCTCCACCGACGGCTACATCCGCGACTCAGTCAGTCCCTCTCCGCTGACCAGTGCCCTATAATTTTCTACTTCCCCGTGCCGCAACTTGCCAAAGTAGTTTGTCGACTTCCCAGAACGACACCCTGCTGCTGGTCTGCTGCAGACGCTTTGCTGCTGCTGACGCTCTGCTGCTGCTGCTGGTGCTGCTCCTGCACGTGCCTGGACTTCCGTGCTCCTGTGACAACTGGCCCCTGGGGCAGCGCGGATCACCACACAGCGGCGTCCTTGCCCGCAGATAGCTAGCTGTACACGTGTCTGCACGCCGACAGCACACAACCTCTACACTCTTGCAGACATATAACTCAGGCAATTACAGTACTGTACAATAGACATACGCCTTCCATATATATATATATATATATATGTATGAGTATACAGCCGTACACGTATATATATATATATGAATGTACGTGCATACACACGTGTATGTATCCTACTACAGTGTTGGACACATGCTGCGGATTAGCTGTTCCTGCGCTTGATGAAGGTGCGGATCTGCTCCTGCTTCTTGTTCCTGTCCCTGCAAGGAGGTCTGCCTCGGTGCCCGACTGCGGCTGCGCGCGTTGTTCTCGCTGGCGGGGCCTACCTCCTCGCTGCCCGGGCATCGGCTGACTCTTCGTCGCTGTCAACAAGTGCTCATTGCAGGCAACGCGTGGCCATAGAAAAAATGTGTATACCTGTCTGTACATATCCCTATACATCTATATACATGGATGGATCACTTCAGCCGTATGTCGACAATACAAATACTACATATATGTCTGTCTGTACGTATACATAGAAGTTTGTGGATATACGTATATGGATCACTCGACAGTATAGTCGACGATATTAATACACACACATACACGCAAACACATACATAGACACTTGCATGTCTGTACATATACATCTAGGCATCTTTGTGTGACCAACCAAGACACATCTAGACACAGAGATATATATATATATGAATACACCCTGCATCCTCACCTGCATACATACATCTGCATGTGTATTTCCCTGCATCCTCACATACCTATACATGTGAGTATACACATATATGTATGCGTACCCCTGCAAACTCACATATATATATATATATATATATGTACGCCCCTGCATCCTCGTTTATCGATATGTATACATCTGAATCTATGTATGTGTGTGGGAGCAGGAGGAGAGAGAGGGGGTGTCTTTCAGTACATCATGCCTTCTAAGTGAAGTATTTGCTGCAGAATATCGTGCACCCGTGTAAGTCCGCGTGGTGCTGTGGGCGCCCGCTTCCGTCAATCTATTTCTGCTGCGCCCTGGGCATCGCAGGGGGAGACGTTCGGTCATACCATTCGAGTGTCTGTACACCGGAGAAACGCGTTTTTGTGGGTGACACCTGCGTCCCACCTGGGCTATATTGCGCACATTTTAGAGACTTTTTCTCTTTCAGTATACGCTGTCGTCCCTTTTTCGTCACGCCCGACTGCTCTGCACGTGCTTCCTCCACGAAGAGAATACTGCTGCCCCTCCTTCTTGCAGCTGCACCAGAGCTGCTGCTGGGAATCCTGTGGCTGCTGCAGCTGACTCGGCCCCCCAGACAACCATCCGCCGCCTTCTCATTTTCCTCCACTACCGCTCTCTGCCTTCCCTTCGCCCTCTCTCCCTCACCGCCCGCTGTGCTGCCGGTGCTGCTCCCGCCCCTCCAGCCGCTTTCTTCTCGCTGCTGCGGTCCGCTCTCTTTTTCTCATCTCGACTGCTGGCTGTGTGGCTAGCGCTTACTTCTGCAGAGCCGTGACAACTCGCTACACGCTGCCTGCCTGGTCGCCTCTCGGTTTGGAGTGTACAGACAGCCGGGACGGAAGTGGTGTGCAGCCAGCCGACGTCGTTTAACGGCGTGCATGCAGCAGAGACAGCTGTCCTCCCCTCCGGGCACGCTCTCTCCGTCCGTCCCTTTTCTCGTGACCGCGGCCACTGCTGTTTGCTTTTTCGTCTCCACGCATCTTCTACGTGGTCCTTCCCCGTTCTCCCTTGCCCGTCGCCTTTTCTGTTGTATATTCTTGCCTGCTGCGTCGACTCCGCTGCCTCTCTTTTTCCGGAGGGGAGATGGCGTCGATTCCCCTGCGCGTTCTCATGACCGCGTGGTTCTACCTCGTTGTCTGCACCTTCTTCGTCCTCGCCTTCCTCCTGCAGGTGCTCCTCTACGTCCTGCTGCTGCCGTTCATGCTTGGTGTGCGCGGCTTCAGGCGTAGAGTTATGAACGTCATTTTCCAGACATGCATGGGACTGGGTAGGCTCGCAGCGACAGCAGGCCCCTGCAGCTGCGCGTGCATGCCGTCGCGGCTGCTGTTTCCCGGCGGCAGCAAGGTCCCCCATTCGTGCGACTACATACATTATATACATGTAGACGTGTGGATATATACACAGGTGTGTGTATGTGTCTCTTCTCGCTTAATCTGTCCACGCAAGCGTGCATGCCCCTTCCCCTGTTGCTGCCCTCCGCCCGCGGCTACGGAAGGAGAAGTTTTCCCGAGGTGCCGTGTCTCGGGGCCTCTGGCAGCAGCAGCAGCAGCCACCTCCCCCTCTGCCCACCACGGCCGACGGGGACGAGACTGCCCCACCGACACACAGATGCGTTAGCATCTCTCTTCCCGTCTCCCTCTCCGCGGTGTCTCTGTGTCTCCCTCTCTGCTTCTAAGGAGGGAGGGGATCGAAGACACGAATGTCGAGAT